>OZ026623.1:31506956-31565956 GCA_964020975.1 Hermodice carunculata
CAATGGAGAAGAGGGTGTTACAACAAAACTGCCTAAAAATGAGGAAAGCACATGCATGGAAACCTGCTTCCATAGGAAGGCAGGCTTACCACTCACCTTGTTGCCGACACTCCACTGTTTATTTTCATATATGTTTGATAATGGCAGTAAATGTATCCATAAATACGGTAAAGATCGTCGAAAAAAAAAGAAAAAAAATTCTCATTCAGATTATGTTTGTTTCACATATTTTAAAATGAAAAGGTACAGAATATTGCTGGTATATCACCTGTTGTGCTAAAAGTAAAAAGACAGTTGAAGTTACAAAAGAAGATTTGTTTCAAAGCAAATCTGTCTGTGTGCCTTCAAAAGTTGTAAATATAAAATGTTACAAGTTTTATCCTTTGGTACTTCACATTACATTAATCCTATGGCTGGATGCAAATTTTAAAGTCCAAATGACCTTGACCTTTACAGGTCACATATAAGTTGCATAGTGTTACAATACCCACAATAAAAGCCCAACATGAACCAAATTGGATGGAAATTGACCAAGTTATTGCAAGATGAAGCTTTTACAGGGCCAAATGACCTCGACCTTTGCCCTTTTGCAGTTACATGCTCTTATAAAAATGTGCAGTGTTGCAGTACCTTTAATTTGAGTCCAAAATGATTAGAATTGACTGGAAATTGGCTGAGTAATGGCTGGACAAAACTTTCCAAGTTCCAAATGACCTTGACTTTTGAACTTTAGAGGTCACATGTAACTTACAAAAATGTGTAGTGTTACCATAGCTATAATTTGAGCCCAACATGATAAAAAATTGGATAAAAATTGACCGAGTTACGGATAGAAGAAAGCCACCATTGAAAGTGGCCTTTGACCTTGAAATGACCTTTGACCTTGAGACAACCTGTACCTGAAGTGAACCTTGACCTCAAAAATGACATTTTGGCCTAAAATTGAGAGAGAGAGAGAGAATTCCTACAAAAATAATATGTCTGTGTTAGCACACAGACATAACTAAATCTGTAGACTTGCACGAGATTGACATCAGAAAAAAAAGTCCCCAGTCATATATATATGATACTGATACAGAATGGAAAAGTCCATCCATATAAAATATCAAGAGTCATATCTAACATAGAATATGGCTGTATACTTGTCACTTGCCAAAACAAAGCTGCCCCAAGGATTTTAAAAATCTTTGATTAAGTTTTTTTTCAGACTATCTTCATCAGGAGGCTTGGACAGCTACTATAAACTGTAGTATATTGTACCTGCTATGAGGAGACTTATAGACAGGGAGCCTTGTAGTGTCATTTCCACGCTATTTGTTCCAGATGAACCAGGTTCAGGGGGTGTTTGTTTTGCAAAAACAGACAAGCCACAAGACAGGCAAATTTGGAATGCATTGAGGGAAATTTGCCTGCCTGTGAACAAATGTTAGCTTTTCATCACTTAGGCTGAGTGCCAGGCCAACATCCAGGCATGACCCTTGAGGTTTGAAGTAAATGCATTCAGTCTCACTTGTGTTTAAACATCTTTCTCCCTTCAATTGTCCAAAAGCCTGACTGCAGGTCAAATGTCATCCACTTCATTGTTTACAATAAATTTCAAGTGTTAACCCATAAAGCACTGATTTAATTTGAGTCAACAGCTTTCCTCAGGACACTTTGTGTGTGCGAAGTGTCCCGAGGAAAGCTGTTGACTAAGATAATTTTTTTACTTTAGACTAGGTTTTCTGGTATTTGAATGAAAGGTATCTTCATGAGGAATTTGAATCTTTTAACCATTATATGTTTAACAGTAATAAGAAAATAGCCATAGCAGTGATTAGCACTTTAAGGGTTAAAAAAATCAAAAAACAAAAAACAAACAATCTGGATGGTACATGGGAACTACAGGTATCAAGGTAAGATGCCCAAGGTCAACAGCTTTCCTTGGCATGGATGCACTAACCCAAGCCAAGGAAAGCTGTTGACTCATTCTTAATTCAAGGGGGGGGGGGTTAATAAACATACATTGGAGGAGAGTGGTTGGTGTTGATAATTGACGGGAGGAACAGCCTTCTAAGAACACACATTACCATGTTATTCCTGTCTCAAGTAGCTGGGGGCCCTAGGAGAAATTTTCAGGATGTTAGAAGTTCAGAATGGTATAACAAACCTATACAGGGCCATTTTTGCATAATTTATGCTAAAATGTTTGGAACACTAACATTATTCTTGTCATAAACATTGGGATTGGTGGGTGGTCCTGTCCCCTTGAATTACTAGTGAGATAACAGCAGGAACTACAGGTGCCATTAGCCAATTAGCTAATTATAAATGCTACTGTTTCATTCATTTGGCGTAAGAAATTTGCAAATGGCTAATTTATTTCAACCTGAATTATATAGGAATTAGGTTGAATTCTGCAGTGATTGCTGTTTTATTTCCCAATTTGGCTACAAATTTTGAAGGCCTAGATCTGTCCCTGTCACGTTAACAGGTCTGCTTGGGGACAGTTTAGTTGCTTAGCTCCCAATCTGTACCAAGGAAAAAGGACATATGCTATCCTAGTTGCACTCATCTACAAATCTCCCTCAGCCTCTTGTTTTTTTCTTCATTTGCACTGGAATCAATCAGAAGTCACCAAAGCAAGTGACATTTAACTCCAGTTTTGGGCAGTTTAAGGAGGGTTAAGGGTCAGGGGTGCCATGAGGGGATAATATGGTTACCCTACTAACTGAGCTGACCCTTGGCCAGGGTCTCAACTTTAATGAGAGGTAGAAACACCAAAACCATTTTTTTTTTAGGGGGTGGGATGGGGTGGGGGGGATTTAGTACCCTCACAGATTCAGATCACAGCATAATACTTGTGAAAAGTATACATTTTTCATGCCTGCTAAAAGACACCAATTATGTGTGTTTTCTCCTCTCCACAACTGTGGTGGAGATAATACGGCTGAGCTCTTGGTTTGCTTGGGGCAAATATTTTTTAAAAGGGTATGGTCCAAAGATTGTCAGATCTGATTAAACTTTCAGGTTTGTGACCTGACTGGTGAATAAACATGTTGATCTGTGGCAAGCATCCTTATTTTTCCTGTGTGATCTTTAAGAGTATTTCAACTGACTTTTGACATAAGATATCAGGTAAAGAGACTTGGCAACATATAGGTTTACAATTGAATCATCTGACTATCTGGCAACTAAAGAAACCTTTGTGGGCAATTGAATAGAGACCTTTAAGGACAGCTGTGACACCAAAAATAAATCCTACTTTAATCAATCCTAGCTCAAAATGTATTTGGTATAAGATAACAAATCATATATGTGTGTAATTGTCATACTCCGAAAAATTTATGTGTCCAGTGTTTGGGTGTCTGTGCTGTTAATTGATGAATAAACAATTGAAAGTTGACCGCAAAGCATTCACGCCATAAAATTTCATTATAAGTCACTAATGATTTATGATAAAATCAAAATCACACTTGCATCTTAATCCTGACATATTGGCAACAAAAATGTATCCTGTGAGTTTTTATGTTTGGTTAGTTTCTGTGTTATCCATCCTCAAAGTTTGACATTTCAATTTTCCCTTTGATTTCCAGGTCGTTCATTTTATTCATTTCATAGAAAAATAATAAAGCACAATTTTGAAAATTGTTGAATCATTTTTGCTGCTCAGTCATTACTGAATCAAAAGCCATAAACCGGATTAAATTTAGCCCAGTCGTTTTATTGAAATAACCATCTCTAGGTGTGGTTCTCGTCCTATTATCCTTTCTGAGAAAACAAGCTTCAAAGGCCTTTGATGTTGATCATTTGCCTGTAAAACAATATCGTCTGCTCAAGTTGAGTTGCAAAGGTTTTTGGTGTCTTACTTGTCCATAGTATGTTTAGTCCATCCAGATGTATACATAGGCTGATGCATCCAGCAAACTACAATAATTCAATTCAATTTGTTGCTGCATATATGATGTAAGTGTGTTTGGCCACTGGTGTATTTTAAAAGGCAAGAATGTAGGTAGGCATTAACCATATACTATGAGCACAAAGTTTAGTTCAGATGAAGTTGGGACTTATTTCAGGGTGAACATTTCAAGGTCAGCTGGGCCAGTGTTATTACTTTAAATTGTGTTTGTATCATACAGATTGATTTATCCATATGTTATATTCTTTTTGTCTATTGCCAGATGACAAGGATAACGGATGAAACAGGTGGCACCCCCATTGGACCACTGGGTATCAAGGCAACCAGGATGACCACCCACAGCTTCAGTGGTCCGCCATGGCAGAACAGTGATGACATCCATAATTTGGAACCCTTCCATGATACGGCCATGAGCGCCCATAACTATGGTAACCCTGGATGGCAGGACAGTGAAGACATGCCAAAAATGGGACCCCTACAGGACACACGAGAATTTATCTTGGGCTGGAGCGCCTCGACTATAAATATTGTTGCTACCTTTCCACTGAATAAATTGATGTTTCGCCAGCAGCTTTATGGCATTCGAACCATGCGTGCCTTGAAGCAACTCCAAAGAGAGGGACTTTTCACTTTATACCGAGGGCTTCTACCGCCTCTGATGCAAAAAAGTGCATGTATGGCAATTATGTTTGGAATGTATGACAAGTACCAAGTGATTCTTAGAAACACTATGCCTTCAATGCCAGTGTTAGTCAATAAAAGCACAGCAGCCATGTTGGCGGGATGTACAGAAGCCATCTTGACTCCCTTTGAGCGAGTCCAAGTGCTTCTGCAAGACAAACGCCAAGAAAGTAAATTCAAGAACACCATGCATACTTTTCGTGAACTTGGATCGCATGGCCCACGAGAGTATTATCGTGGCCTAAGTTGTATTCTCATGAGGAATGGACCTTCTAATGTTTTGTTCTTCTTGCTGCGAGAGCCAGTCAAAAACTTACTGCCAGTTCGGGACACTATTGGTGGTCACTTGATGTCAGATTTTGTCAGTGGCAGTGTTCTTGGTGCCACCATCAGCACGTTGGTTTACCCGATCAATGTGGTTAAAACCAGAATGCAGTCGCGAATTGGAGGAAGCTTCCGAAGCTTTCGGGCAACCTTCATGGTTATTTTCCGTGAGCGAGATTGTAGCTTGCGGAAGATGTTTCGTGGGGTACACATCAACTTTAGCCGCTCCATGATTTCATGGGGGATCATCAATGCATCCTATGAATTGCTCAAAAAAACGTTCTTCCAAGAAAAATGACAACCAGACACTGTAGTTGATAAGGTGGTTCCTAGCTGTACCTACCTCAGTTTTTGTGTGAATTTGTTTTTAACCCTGGAGGAGGACCAATATGTGATAAAATTTCACCAAGGTTATCTGTACAGCAAAGTCTCCCAGCGTGGGTCAGTCCAGTCAGGTACACTCTCCAGCCTCAAACCATGACCTGTCACACACTCATCAAAATGGCGGCCCAAGTGCAGGTTCTCCCTACAAGAAACAAAATTGTCACAAGTATTTTTATGCTCAGCACTAAGTTGAGTTTGGAACAGTTCATTATTTTCATCATTTTAAGCTAAGGTGACTTGTCAGTAGATGAGCTTATCTTACGATTCCTTTTTGCATCATCATCCATTGTCAATTGTCCTTCGTCCCTCGTCCATTAACAATCGAGTTTTACAAAACTATCAGTCAGATTCACTTTAAACTTAGTGGCAGTATACCTTGGGTGGATCTTGACCAACTTTGCTCAAATGGTCACGCTCCGATCATTTTTACCTCAGCTGACTTGTCAGTCAGCTGAGGTTTTTTGAGGGTCCGTCGTCCGTCCGTCCGTCCTCCACAATTCACCTTTTCGACTTCTCAAAAACCGTCAGCCAGATTCACTTCAAACTTGGTGGAGATGTGCCTTGGGTGGGTCTCTACCAAGTTTGTACAAATGGTCACGGTCCAGTGATTTTTGGATTTTTAATGAATTTTTTTGTTCTTTTTTGGGTAAATCTTTAAAAATCTTCTTCTCCGAAACCGCTCACCCAATTGCTTTGATATCACACAGGAACACTCCCTGGGACTCCTAGTTCTTAATTTGTTCACCTGGTGGCGCTGCAATTTTTTCCTAATTTTTTATGAATTTTTGTGTGTTGTAGCTATTTTCGACTTCTTCTCCAGAACCGTCTCTCAGATTTAGCTGAAACATGGTGGATGTGTTCCTTGTAGAATGGTCAAACAAAGTTATACACTATGTGGGAATGCTGCAGATTCCTGATTTTTAACGATTTTTTCAATTCTTGTACTTGTCGGTCAATGCAACTTTCCTATTGATTACTATGGAAGTCAATGGGCGTTCTAATGCTAATTCACATTTTCGACTTCTTCTCGAAAACTGTCATCCAGATTAACTTCAAACTTGGTGGCAATGTACCTTGGGTGGGTTTCTACCAATTTTGTTCAAATGTTCATGCTCCATTGATTTTTGGATTTTTAATGAATTTTTTTGTCTTTTTTTTTTGGACAAATCTTAAAAGATCTTGTAAGCCAATGGGCATTCTAATGCTAATTCACAGGACAACTGACACAAAATTTACTGTTTACTTGATAACTTGAGATCTGTTTTGAGTTAGCTACACATGTAAATTATTCTGTATGAAGGTCATGCTGAGACAGTACATGAATGACCTTGACCTCGTTTGTGGGGTCACAGTGCAACATACATGAATTTTACTCTTCATTATCTCCCGCCCACGAAGTGGGGGGGGGGGAGATATAGTAATGATGACCATCCGTGCGTCCGTCCGTCCGTCCCACATTTCTTGCGCGCGATATCTCAAGAACAGATTAAGCTAGGATCATGAATTTTTTACAGTTGGTCACCCTTATAATTGTTCACGTCGAGTTCGAAGGAGAGTGACCTTGACCCCATTTCAAGGTCACCAGGGTCATTCATCTGTAAACTTCTTGCGCGCGATATCTTAAGAACCGGATATGATAGGATGATGAAATTTTCACAGTTGTTAGGGTCTACATCGAGTTCGAGAAGGTGTGTGACTTTGACCTAATTCCAAGGTCACCAGCGGCAATTCAATTTTCTTTGAATTTGTTGTATGCAATATCTGAAGAAACAAGTGAGCTAGGATCACTTAACTTTTACAGTTGATCAACCTTGTAAGGTTCTATGTCATGCTTGAAGGACCTTGACCTTGACCTAATTTCAAGGTCACCAGAGGCAATTCATCCATCCCACATTTCTTGCGTGCGATATCTCAAGAACCAGTAAAGCTAATTTTTATGGTGGGTAGACCTTAGGTAGTAGGTGTGCATAGGCATTGTTTTGTGTTGCTTATTACTTGCATTAATTAATTAGATAACAAAGTTCGTTAAGCAAGACAAATTTTGTCCGGGCCATATCTTCTAAACTATTAATGCTAGCCCTTTGAATTTTTTAAGATGGGTAGACCTTAGGTAGTAGGTGTGCATAGGCATTGTTTTCTGTGGCTATTTACTTCCATTAATTAATTAATTAACAAAGTTCATTAAGCAAGCTCAAGATACAATACAAATTTTGTCCGGGCCATATCTTCTAAATTATTGATGCCAGCCCTATGACTTTTTTATGGTGGGTAGACCTTAGAGGGGATATGGTAATGGGCACCGTCTGTGTGTCCGTCCGTCCGTCCTTCCATGATTACTGTGGGCGGGGGATATGGCTATCGTCAGCGGCTACTTGTTTTAACTTATGAACTACTTGAACTTTGATGTTGCACATGTAAGTGTTCTATAAAGTTCAGACTTACTCAGAACATGGTGTCCTTGATCCTTTCCCAAGTTCATAGAGCTGCAAGTGTGATGAATGTCAAGATCAGCTGAGGCACGGGCTGTTCACACAGCCCTCTTGTTTTATTTTTTATGATGTTTTTGTTCTTTGGGGGGGGGGGGGGGGGGGCAAATCTTAAAAATTCTTTCCATGAAAGTGCTCACCTGATTGCTTTGACATCACACAGGAACATTCCCAGGGGCACCTATTTCTTAGGGTGTTCACCAGGTGGCACTGTGATTTTTTTCCCCAAATTTCTATGATTTTTTGTGTTATTGCTATTTTGGACTTCTTTTCCAGAACTGTCTCTCAGATTACGCTGAAACTTGATGAATATGTTCCTTGTGGAAGGTTCAAACAAAGTTGTTCTCTAGGTGGCACTGCTGTGGGTTCCTAATTTGTAGCTCAGGTGACTTTTTAGTCAGCTAAGCTTTTGCGAGGGTTTGTGATCCATTGTCCCTCCACAATTCACATTTTCAACTTCTTCTCCAAAACTGTCAGTCAGATTCGCTTCAAACTTGGTAGGGATGTGCCTTGTATGTGTCTCTACCACGTTTGCGCAGATGGTCATACTACATTGGTTTTGGATTTCTTAATGAATTTTTTAGTTCTTTTTGGGGCAAATCTTGAAAAAAAATTTTCTCTGATACCGCTCTTCCAATATATTTGATGTCACACAAGGACACTCCTAGGGACTCTTAGTTCCTATTTTGTGCATCAGGTGGGGCTGCATTTTTTTTTTCGCTAATTTTTATGATTTTTTGTGTGTTTTTTGCTATTTTTGACTTCTCCAGAACCATCACTCAGATTCAGCTGAAACTGGTGGATATGTTCATTGTGGAAGGGTCAAACAAAGTTGTTCACTAGGTGGCACTGCTGTAGATTCCTGATTTTTAACGACAGTTTTTATCAATTTGGACACTTATCTGTTGATGCAGCTTTCCTATTGATTACTAAGTAAGTCAATGGGCATTCTAATGCTTGTTCACATTTTTCACTTTTTTCTCCAAAACTGTCATCCAGATTGACTTCAAACTTGGTGGCAATGTACCTTGGGTGGGCTTCTACCAGGTTTATTCAAATTGTCAAGGTCCATTGATTTGTTTGATTTTTAATGATTTTTTTTCGTTTGTTCTTTTTTTTTTTTTTTTTTTGGACAAATCTGAAAAAAACCTTCACAACCACTCACCCAATTGCTTTGATATTACACAAGAACACTCCTAGGGACTCCTAGTTCTTAGTTTTTTCACCAGGCGGTGCTGCAATTTTTTTAGAATTTTTTTATGAGTTTTTGTGTGTTGTCATTACTTGTGACTTCTCCAGATCCGTTACTGAGATTAAGTTGAAACTTTGTGGATACGTTCCTTGTGAAAGGGTCTTGCAAAGATGTTCACTAGGCATCACTGCTGTGGATTCCTGATTTTTAATGTTTTTTTTTTTTTCAATTCTGGGTACTTATCGGTAAATTCACCTTTCCTATTGATTACTATGTAAGTCAATGGATCTTCTAATTCAAATTCACATTTTTGACTTTTTCTCCAAAAGCATCATCCAGACTTCAAACTTGGTGGCAATGTACCTTAGGTGAATCACCACCAGATTTGATTTGTTCATGGTCATGCTCTATTCATTTTTGGATTTTTTATGACTTTCTTTGTTGTTGTTTTTTTTTTTTTTTGGGTGGGGGGGGGAGGAGGAGGCAAATCTTAAAAAAGTCACAAGGGTATATGTACATGTCAGCTGAGTACAGGACTGTCACAGTCCTCTCATTGCATTGGTACTCAAGAGTTTTCACCTCCCTTTCCTAAATTAGTATTTGAAAATTGATTAGTTTGCTCAAAAGTGCCAATGAGGGTGCATCATGATTCAAAACGTGTACATGACACAGGTATGTGTACCCCTTCTTCTTTTGCATGCTTTAACTGTCAATAAAAGGGGTGAAAATGTGTAACCATCCCCGTAATAAACCGTGTTGTCTGTAGGTGGCCCTACGGTCAAGTTCACTCGGTATCCACTTGTTGCAGGTGGAGACACCTGGGGATAAACAAAACCTGCTTCACTCATTGGTTGAAGATGTCATGTGACACGGGAAGCAGGTGCTGCCACCATACAGAATAGTGTATCTGACATGTCCTATTTTGATGTCACACATGAACTTACATGTAGACCTCTTGATCCATATCTAGTCCACTGAATCACATGTGCACAACACTGGACTTGTCCACTTCCTGCTTGTTACAGGATGCAAGTCTGAATAGGTAACAAGGTATGAATGTAAACCAGTGTTCATTGTACTTAGAACTTCTGAAAAGCATCAAGTGCAATTGCCTCCTGAGCAGACCAACGTCAGCATGAAGCAAAATATGCAGAAGGATATGTTTTCCAAGTAATGGTGGCAGTTGACCATGTGGAACTCTTCTTGGGGCAGCTTTTGATAAGGTCCAGTGGTACCTGCTATTTAAAACCACCCCTACTGCCAGCAGAAGTGGACATCCATTGCAGGTGGGTGTGAAAAACAATTACATTTTGACAGGGAAGCAAACTTATGTGCCATGAAAAGGTGGCGAAAGGTACACACAGTCTCTCACAATAGTTCGTCTTCAGAGCAGGTACATGTACCGTGCCATAAGCACATTGGGCATTACTCGTTGTATTATCACACTGGTATAGAATAACTGGAGTAGGCAGAAGTCGGTTCCTTACACTTGTTGCCTGCTTGACAGACCAAATTCCATGTATTCTCCACTCCACAAAGAGCAACAGAAAGCCTCGTGAGGGCAGGAAGCAAGTGTCCAGATGTGCAGGCAGGTGACGTCGAGGTACGACAGTTATAGCCAGGGAAAAGACGGAAGCAGCTGGTTGATATCTATCAAATGAACATATCCAGGGAACAAGTCTAGAGAGTTCCTACCACGATGATTGTGCATGGTCGGTCGTTTTTCTTCAGGTCCTTTGGGTTCGTCCACCAGGTGAAAGGGTGGGACGCGTACGCCAACATCTGAGCCATGGAGAGTGATTCTATAATTCAGTGCTTGACTCCTCTCACAATCCATGTAAAACAAATGGGTCTGTACTGGGAACATGCTAAATTGTGTCAAACACAAAACTACTTTTGGAGCCACTTGTCAGTGGGGCCTGGCACATTGAATACTTTCAAGCACTGTTTCATCTGAATATACAGATATGTGTGGAACAGTATGCATGTTTTGATAATGGCTTCCAGGGACTGATATTTTATATTTTAAAAAAAAAAATGTGATTTGTAGAATGATGATAAACGTGTCATAAAAGAGACTCCCCTCCCCCCAATGACAGTAATATAAATTTTACTGTGAAGCTTATCTTGGCATGGGTTGGGACTTGTGCCCAACCCATGCTAAGGAAAGCTACAGTTGAATCAGTCTTTAGTTAATTCATGGGGGAAAAGGTTAAACTAATTTCAGTGTCACTGAATAACAATTTTCATGCAAACTGTAGATGAGATCTATCAAGATAATATGCTCCACTGCTAGGTCAACAGCCTTCCTTGGTGTGGGATGGATGGTCACCACCCACCCCACACCAAGGGAATGTGCAGGTGGGGGTGGGGGTGACCTTCTTTAAAGCAACACCAAGAAGTACATCCAGTTTACTGTTCCTTTTATAAGGTTCTTATTGAATGTAAACATGGATAACACAAGGTTTTACTACCTGGGGTCCTACCAAACAACGATCGACAATCAATCAACATACATGTACAGTGGTACCTCTCTTGACAGACCCCTCTAATGAGAGACCGCAAATCTCTAAGACCACTCTCTCAGAACACTGTGCTATCTTTTCCATGTTGTTGTACCTCTAATGAAAGACCATCTGATTTGAGAGACCACATTTTGACCTGGTGTAGGGGCGGTCTCTCCAGGTACCACTGTACATGTACCTGCAAATACTAGGGACTTTATCAAACACCAGTCAGGTGCCTGGTTTGCATGAGCCCTTTCACCCTTTAATTAAGAGGACATTTTTATTCGGCCTGGGTTAATTTGGTATGTAGAACCTGGCGCAGGCCAAGGAAAGCTGTTGACCTGGGACGTACTATTTTGGTAGGGCACATGTACATTTCCCATTCAAATTGTTTTTCATTACGGTCGGAATCAGTCAAAAACATTAAAGCAGGCAACATTTGAGCACCAGCTGGATTTGGCAGGTTTAAGAGGGAAAGGGTTAAAATCCTGTGGAAAGAATTTCAGCCAGTGCAATGCCACAAGCAGGGGGGATATTATTCGTGAAACTGCTGACTTAGTTTTACTTGAAAGGGGCAAGGTTTCAACTAGACAAACAAATGCTACGTCTGATATGTTTTGAGCAGTAAGTTTCTTAACCCATGGGACCCTATTAAATGCCGATGGATTGCACACAACTTTCTCCGCATTAAAAATGACCTGTAGGTGTGTGATGTCATAAATGTCATCAAAAGCTCTCCTTTTCCATGAAGAAGGATATTTCATCGGCAACCCTTCTGGGGACAATCAGAGCACTGTGTGCCCAGTGTTTTCCAAAGAAAACCTATTGATGTATCCTCCAAAGGATTCATTTTAATCTTTACAGGGGAGGAGGGGGGGGGGGGGCGTTTTGGACATGAATTGGAGATTATTGAGACCTATTAGCATGGCGTAGTGTGCGCCAACAGCATCCATGTCCATTCCAGCCTCCACCAGTGAGAGCAGTTTGGACGCAGTCTAAGCATAAGGGGTTAGGGGTTATATTTTGGGGTGAACGTTGTATGCCATTTCCTTTATGCGACGTTGCGTTGATTTTTTTGGACATACAGTATACAATGTGACCAAAAAAGAGGAAATGGAGCTTTTTGATGCAGGTATCTTAGCATGATGAGATTGAGTTTTACCTGCTGAATAGACAAACTTCCAAAGAGCGAGAACACCAAGCTTTGGTTGTTTAGCAGTTGAGGCTAATATCAGCTGTATATCATAATATGCAAGTAGAATAAGTGACGTACTTGATTATTTTACGGTTCGATTTTCCATTTTAAAAGTTGGCGTTTGGACAATGCTATTGCTGCAAACATTATACTGTGTGCCCGCTCTCGTAAGGCCACCACAAGTGTATTTGAGGTGTGGCCTCATCACGGGGGTGGTCTCTCTTGAGGGGGAATTATAAAGAAAGTGCTGCATAGAGAAGTGGCCCCTACAGAGGGGTGTGCCTCTGGTGAGAGGGGCTTTACAAGAGGGGGCGCCACTGTATGCCTGGGATGTCATGTTATTCAATGCTTAATGAATTTTTGATTTCTGATCTGTATGTACTTTTGATCAGAGTCCCAGAGGAATGATGCATCCATCCTGAAACTTTTATCATACTGAATTATGGATAGTGTTGAAAAGATGCAATTATACCAGTGCAATGAAACCGGTCTTTGGAGACCGCCCCTGGAATGACCAAATCACAGTCTGTCAAGACAGGTGGCCTGTCATAGAAGGTACAGTGAAAACTCATTATAATGACGCCGTCTGTTCCCTTCGAAATGTGTCTGATAAATGAATTAAACAAAGAAAATGAACTTTTTGTCATTCAAACATTGTGTCATTATAATGAATATGTCAGATATCTGAGTGTCGCTATAATGAGGTTTCACTGTATAAATAACATGAAAAATACTCTGTGAAGACCTGAAGGGGTGGACTTTAAAGGGAGTTGGTCTCCTTATTAGTGGTCTCTCAAGACGTAGCCTATTGTAGTAAGTGTTGAAATAGAAGACCTGACAGAGAGTAGTGTATGGATGGAGTGAGATGGTGTGTGAAGGCAATTTTAGAATAACCATGTAAAAAATAATGTTCATATGTAGATTCTGTAAAAAAAAAATTGATTATATGTATTATACTCTCATTAAATTTTATTTCAGTTATTTTTGTCTGTATTTTAATGTATACTTTTATATAGCGCAGTATATTCTGCACATATGCATACATATTCCATACATGTTTTTAATTCAGCTGACTTGTCAGTCAGCTGAGCTTAAATATAGTTAGTTAGTTGAGCGACACCTGCCATCCATCCCTCCACCATGCCATGGAAGGCTGCTGACTGAGTCTCAGTATACTTAAGGGTCAACTTGGTTAATAAAATTTTAATGCAGTTCTCAGCTGTATAATTAGTGCATGATTTTTTTGTTTTTTTTTCAAGAGGGATCTCTGCAGTGTTATTATATAATATGAAGGGAGTCTTCAGAATTTGTTACCACACCAACATGACATTATATTGTGACTCTTTCTCTATGGATAAGCCTTCACTATTGTACAAACAATATTAGCAGCGCCACATTTTCCGTGTCCTTGTCAACAAAAAAACAAACAAACCAGAGGGCTGTATGAACAGCCCATGCTCAGCTGACTTAGACATTCATCACCCTTGCAGCTCTGTGAACTTGGAATAGGATCAAGGTGACCCATGTACTGAGTAAGTCTGACCTTTATAGAAGAACACTAACATGTGCAACATCAAGGTCCCAGTTCAAGAAGTTCTCAAGTTATACTGAAGAGTGAAATTCATGTATGTTGCACTGTGACCCCAGACACGAGGTCAAGGTAACTTATGTACTGTCTAAGCATAACCTGCATAGAAAAACATTAACATGTGCAACAGCAAGGTTCTAACTCCAAACAGATCTCAAGTTATCAAGTGAACAGTAAATTTTGTGTCAGTTGATCGTAACCATTTGCACAAAATAGGCAGACATTTATAAAAGGTACATCCCTACCAAGTTTGGCACAAATCTGGCCAAAATCTTTTAAGCTATAACCTTTAAAAGAAATTCCCATGACAAAATTTGGTATTAAAATTTTTTGAAAGATTTGAAACAAAAATCATAAAAAATCCAAAAATCACCGGAGAATGACCATTTGAAGAAACTTGACAGAGTGCCACCCAAGGTAGATTGCCACCAAGTTTGAAGTAAATCTCAAGGACAGTTTCTTCAGGGTCATCAAAAATGTGAATTACCATTAGAATGTATCAGAATGCCCACTGACTTGCATAGTAAGCAATAGACAAGTTGCATTTAATGATAAGTACTCGAATTGGAAAAAATAGTTAAAAGTCAGGAATCCACAACAGTGCTATACCTAGTGAACACCTTTGCTTGACCCTTTGACAAGGAACATATCCACAAAGTTTTCAACTTAATCTGAGAGGCAGTCCTGGAGAAGTGTCAAGTAACGAAAACACTAACGAATTCATAAAAAAATTGAAAAAAAAATGCAGCAACATCTGGTGAACAAATATAGAACAAGGAGTCCCTAAGAGTGTACTTGTGTTATATCAAAGCAATTGGGTGAGCAGTTGTGGAGAAGATTTCGTAAGATTTGTCAAAAAAAGAAAAGAACAAACAAATTGATTAAAAGTCCAAAAATGACTGGAGCATGCCATTTGGGAAATAGCAATAGAATGCCCATTGACTTGCGTCGTAATCAATAGGAAAGCTGCATTGACCAATAAGTACCCGAATTGAAAAATTTGTTAACAATCAGGAATCCACAGCAGTGTCACCTAGTGAGCAATTTTGTTTGACCCTTCCACAAGGAAAATGTCCACCAAGTTTCAGCTTAATCGGAGTGACAGTTCTTGACAAGAAGTCAAGAATAGCAAAAACACACAAAAAATGAAAAAATTAGAAAAAAATCACAGCACCACCTGGTGAACAAATTCAGAACTAGGGAGTCCCTGTGAGTGCCCCTGTGTGATATCAAAGCAATTGGGAGAGAGGTTTTGGAGAAGATATTTTTAAGATTTGCCCCCCCCCCCCCAAAAAAAAAAATAAAATAAAAAAAAATAAAAAAAAAATAAAAATTCACTGGAATGTGACCATTTAAAGAAACTTGGTAGAAGCCTAGCCAAGGCACATCCCTACCGAGTGTGAAGTAAATCTGGCTAACGGTTTTGGAGAAGAAGTCCAAAAGGTTAATTGTGGATGACAGACTATGGATGGCTAGTCATAACATAAGCTCAGCTGACTGACAAGTCAGCTGAGCTAAAAATCTGACATATGTATTACACAATCCAATCCCTCTACTCTCCATAGCCGATCCAGTCATGCCATGGTGTCATCTTCTCAGCCATAATATTAAGAATTCCTGACTACAGCAGGATGTCCTCTCATTAGCCATTCTATTTGGAGTTCTTGACAACACCTTGATGTTACCTTGATTAGTAGCCATTCTCTTAAGAATTCTTGACTAAACCATTTTGCCATCCTGTTAGCCATTGTTTTGAGAGTTATTTGACATTGTATGGTATCATAAAGTGTTAGCATTCTGTTGAGAACTGTTTACCACAGCATGATGTCCTGTTAGTGATTCTATTCAGAAAGAATTCTGGACTAGACCGTGATGTCATCTTGGTAGCCATTCTCCTATCAAATTTACGAAGTTTCCTGTACGTCCAGCAGACAATGTACCTGAATACTCCATTATGGTTACCTACTTATTTTGTTCACGAGTAAATCGATTTTTAAGTGAAACTCCAGGACTACTAAATTTTTGGTGTATTTTTTTGTCAAAATAGTGACTTTTACTGAAAAGTATACAATCCAATGAGTATGACTGTATTAACTAGAACATCTTCAACAACTTCCTACTTCTGGAGAGGGTTCGCAGTGATATTGTCACATATATTTACCTCCTGTAGACATTAATTTAGTCATAGGATGGCGCTGTCAATCTTCAATCTCCTATTTACCACGAGTTTTTGCATTTTTTTCCTGACTACTGCTCCAAAACTGCATATTGGATTTTCTTCAGACTAACTGGGAATGTACCTGGACTCGATTTTCACCGTTTGTGCACCACATGTGGCTACTATCATTTTCCGATTTTTAACAAATTAAAACAATCGTGAAAAAATGGGAAGAGTATATGTACATGTTAGCACAGTGACTGTAAAAATAGCGATAGCAACACATCTGACTTACTGGCTTATTGGCTTATATGTCGGTATTCACGACTCCTACGCCCATGATAGTTTTACTCTTAATAGGGCAGTACCTAAATTTAAATTATCAGCTGCAGTCATGCAGGTGATAACTTACACAAAAAGATTCTCATCAGTTAATTCAAGGTGGTAATTTCACCCAATACTGCTTCTTTAACTGTCAGAGCGAAAAAAAAAATGTAATAACATTCATAATAACTAAAGGTAATGTGGCGGAGAGAAAATTATAATTTATACATTTGTTTGAAAATATTTGCAAATATTTAAATTCCCTTATCTTGTATGGCAGCTCTTATTGCATTGCATAGAATCCCCACATTGTGTTCGAGCAATTCCAACCGTCTGTTGGGAAGGGGTTCTTGGCCGTGAAACTCCAGCATCGGACGCACACCACATTATGCGAAGGATTGGCAAGTGGAAAGCCGCAGTGTTGAGCCATTGGGGAGGAGGTTGCTTTTATTAATCGGATACATTCGTGTTTCCGCATTAGAACAAATGCCTGAAGTGGTGTCGCGTGAAACCTGATGCATCTAAACTTTTTATTTGTTGGTACAAGTTTTGTTGTAGCTGAAGTTTAAGATAATTACCGAGGAACGCCGCATTCGTGTCAAATATATGATTATGATGGAGAAAGCCGGCATTCCTCTTTTTCACAAATGAAGCTGTGTCGGGGTGATTAACCAACGTTAAAATTATTGTAAATGATCACTGAAGCTTACAAAGATAAGTGATTAAAATGCAGCCCTTGAATTCCGTGGAAAAATACAAATACCGTCATAACGCTTCATTCGAGAAATATGGTGATGAGTTGGAACAACACTGACGTCACCAATATTTTTTAGTCATAGATGCTAGGTCGATAACGAGGCGAAAGAGGAGAACCAGATTGATACCATACCAAGATAATGTATAAGACAAGTTTAATTAAAATCTGGTTTATACTAGTATGACCAGTTACCAGTATCAAGTTGAGAACTGGTTGCTACTCATCTGGTAGGCTTCAAAAACAACACTGATCTCTCCGTGTTAAGTTGAAAAAAATTTGACGATCTCGTTTTGTTATACTAACTTTCAATATTTTGTTTATAAGCCACTACGTATCGTTCTTCCAAAATATAAGAAATCTTTAAAATATCACATTTCCACATTTTAGATACTGAAGGGTTCCTATAATGAACTATGCATAATTCTCTCTCTCTCTCTCTCTCTCTCTCTCTCTCTCTCTCTCTCTCTCTCTCTCTCTCTCTCTCTCTCTCTCTCTCTCTCTCTCTCTCTCTCTCTCTCTCTCTCTCTCTCTCTCTCTCTCTCTCTCTCTCTCTCTCTCTCTCTCTGTGTCTCTCTCCCTCTCTCTGCATGATAATCACATCTCTAGTTGCCCTCGTATCTCCAAATTTAAAATAATAACAAATATTATTTGGGAACTAAATCTTTCATGGTAACCAATGGCCTCAGTAGTCGTATCTACAGTTTCCACTGATAAATGTATATTGGGAAATCAAGGTACAAATATGACCTACAAGATGATTAGAAAACAGTTAAACACAGCAATATATGGACCACTGTAAATACCATGTTTATCTTGCAAGGTTAGCTATCAGAATGTAGTTAGTACCGTGTATTGTCTCCAATGTGTTTCATGCTTTATGTATCTATGAATCATGTATGTACGGCACTGTACAACACGGTATCTATGTCCAATAAAGTCTCATATTGGGACCACACCCCTGTCCATTCGAAGAACCAATTGGGCGTTAGTGCCAGGCAATATAGTTTTGGTCGTTGGCAGCGTGAGCCTCCCTCTGATCCCAAGCTCTAAAGAAGGCATATATATATATCTTATCTAACACAAGGCCCTCCAGGTTAGTACAATGAAAACATGATAGTCATGTCTGTGTACAGGTGAGGTGATGATACAAGTAGGGAATTAAAAACTGTGGAAGAAGTCCCTCATGTGAGCTGTTTTAAAAAGCAGATACTGTGGTGCTCTGTCTGATATCTACATCCACTTTGTTAAAAACGACAGCCTTTTTGTATCTCAAGTTTTCCTAGCAAACCCCTTTCTCTTTTCTGGTGTGTACAGTCAATCTGTGATTGTTTTCCTGGACACTCATTGGTTTGTATTAGAAAGAGGCATGAGCATATTACAGATATGATTAGGCATTTGATGGTTCAATCTAAGTCAATGGAAATATTCTGGTTCAACATCTTTGAATATGGTTGTATGCCAACAAAACACAGAACGACGTATTTTAGAGCTACAATCTACCCAATCCAGAGCACAATGTCATTTGGATAATACCAAAAGGTGTCGTCAGGCGGCAGACACGCATTCATTCACAGACTCGTTTTCACAAGCCCCCAGTTATGTGTGTCTTCTTTTTTTTTTTTTTTTGTTTTGTTTTGTTTTGTTTTGTGTCTTTCTCTTTGTGTCGGTTTAAGCTACACCACGCAAGCCAGAAACTTCAAATTTGGCATGGGTATAGTATCTATGATGAAGTTTCGCATATTGTCCCAAAGAGTCAACAGGTTGAAAATTATACAAATTAGGGCCATTAAAAAAATCAATCGCTTCAAGCTTCATAATAGAGACCCAAATGTTTGTTCTCTTGGTATGTGTTCCGTCTGCGCATCTGTTGTGCGCAACACGGTTATAGAATTTAAACTTGTGCTTTTTATGCACACTTCAAAGTTTTTAAGTTTGATATTTTCAAAACTGTTATAAATAGAGGTGTCATTGCAACTGCAATTCGCAGGTTGTGCTACAGGTGCGTCCGGTGAACTACAGGCAAATATGTAAAATTTACAATGCTAATTAGAAACACACACACACACACACACACACATACACATACACTGATACATATATATATGTATGTATATATATATATATGCATGTATATATATATATATATATATATATATATATATATATATATGCATGTACGTATATATATATATAACCGCACGAAATGTGACGTTTTAAAGAAGGCCAGTGTGCTTTTCCCTCTACAGCGTCCATTAGGCCACCAGATTATATAAGCTTAATTGCAGTTGTTAACATTTTCAGCATTATGTAGCTTTTTTTTCTTAGAAAGTTGGCCGAGACACGTTTCCTGCAGTACACAGTTACTGCATTGCTGGTCATGTAGATGCACGGTCTGATAGGACAGGTGAGAACTATATGCCGAGAAAATACAACAATATGACCCTGGACAGTACACAATTCATACACCTGTACAAAGCTAGCATCCAAGTGTTGTTTCGTATGTCAATCATTGAAAAAAAAATGAGCATGGTTTATATGGAATAAATTCACCCGTGTATTTGTGACATTTGTATGTGTTAAATGCTGGTCACGAAATTTTGTGATTTGAATTTGCTGATTTTTTACGCTCAAAAATGCTCATATGTAATATACAAGGATTTAAAACTGTAATCAACAGCCTACTGTGGAATCTTACTACTCAACTTATTTGCTTGGTTATTCAGCAGAGGCCGGGACGTGGTTTATCAAGACAGAAATTCATTTACTAACTTAAAGGAAGACTATCAGTACAACGTATGTATGATAGTTATGCTATTGAACACCCAACTACTTCACAACGTTGCACCCAAGGCCAATGCACAAAACGTCCATTCGCAATAAGATGACAGATAGAAGGGATAGAAAATTCACCAAATCGACCTACTCTCATCTGGAAAAACCTGGAAGGTCTCAAAGATGAAAAAAACTCAGCTTCTGGTGCTAAGGATAATCACCCTGTTGTTTTTGGAACTTATATTACCACTATCTAGTCCGACACCCTGTGCTGTCAGAAAAATTGCAGGCAGCACAAAGGTTTTTTCACCAACAATACAGCATTCCCTTGCTGAGCCACCCAGGGATGGACGTGAATATAGCTTTTGACGAGCAAGGCCAACCCACAAACAGAATAATTAAATACCCGATTTACTCATCCTTAAACATAGCCCAATCCTGGTCCTTCTGTTTATTTGTTTACTTACAACTTGTGCAAAATATCCTATATAAAAAGACTAAATGATTACTTTTTACGTGTTTTCCAGGTCTGCAAAGCTTACTAAGAAATCAAAATCACTAGACACTCCATTGTACACATCTAATGACTCATTCTATGTAGAAATATCAAATATAAATCTGCATATGACAGTAGTAAAAGTTAAATTTATTCTAACTGTGGGGGAAATGGAGATTTTAAAGTTAGTCATCTTCAAAGCCTTTTAAATAGAGGTGTCATTCTTACTTGTATTTATAGTGTTGGGATATGAACAGTGACTGAAGACTGTCAGATTTTAATTTATGCATATTTGGCCGATAAACTAAATTGAAGTGTTGAATAATAATGACTATCTTTATAACTATTATAGATAGAGTTGCCATTCCAAATTCTCTCTATATGTTAGTGCTTCGGGTGCATGCAATGGACAGGGACTGAAACTCAGATTTTGATTTCATGTACATTTCGGCCCAAATAAAAAACAATTGAAGTGTTGAATATTGACGGAGATCTGTAAACCTATCATGAATAGTGGTGCCACTATATTTTCAATTAATTTGTTTATGCTCTGGGTGTACCCTATGTACTGCGACTGAAGACTGACAGATTTTAATCGATGCAAATTTCGACCAATATACAAAATTGAGCTATGGAATAGATGAATACCCCCAAACCTGTTGTAGATACAGGTGTCTTTCTAATGTCTATTGACATGTTTGTGTTATTGATGCAGCCAATTACGAATGATCGAAAATTACAGAACTTAATCTATGTAGACTGCGGCCAATACACAAAATTGAAGGGTTGAATATTAATGGATACATTTAAAACTATTACCAAGTGTCATTCCAACTTTAATCTGTATGTTTGCGCTATGGGTACATTTAAATTAACAGTATTATTCTAATTAGTCCAACAGAAAAGAATCCAATGTTAAATATCTACACACCTACTCTAGGTAAAGGTTTAATTCAAAAATAAATTTATATGCCTGTGCTATGCATATGTATATATATATATATATATATATATATATATATATATATATATATATATATATATATATATATATATATATATATATATATATATATATATATATATATATATCTTCCACGTTCTGGGGATGGCTGGAATAATTTCCCTTTATTTCATGTATTTTGTCACATTTTGAAACTTTATACAAAATGCTTCATATCAAAGGAATGCATCGCTGTTGTCCAATAAAGTTCCAAGTAACTAGAGATTGAAATAGTATTCGTGTCAAAATTGTCGGGGAATTAAACCATAACATTAAACAAAATCTTTTTGATTTACTACGTCAAAACGTGAATAGGACGCCATGTTTTTATAACTTCCTTCCATAAGCATTTGCTACATTTTGAAAATTAATTATGCAACTCTGCTATTCACACTGCATTTCCATAGGTCATGAAAACGTGGGAACTGATAATATACTCTTCCCACTGTCCTACACTATTTGTGATAACAACGTTTTAATTCAGCTTAATTTGAGGGCTTGGTTTTTTGCCCTGATGTGAACCATATTTAAATCACCTTTTCCTGAAGAACTTCTAATTGTATTACCCTTTAATTTATTTCAATGCGGTCCACCCTATAAAACGTTATAAGGAAGTGTCTGTCTTCTTATAATAGTCATTTTGTGCACTGGTTTGAACTCGACAAAGAAGTTATGTCAGAGCGTAGATTAGTTGTGACAAAGCAGAGTTTTTAATTTCTAGCCTTTAATGACAAACTATCTTATTACCATAGCTTAGACTGATAGTTTTTCTTTATAATGATGAATTATATTTCAAATTTTTCAACTTCGGAATTTCTACATATTTCAAAATCCCTAATAAGCAGGACCATTTGTCTGCTTAAACCTAGGAGAAGTATTCAACTTCAAATTTGTATCTTTCACACTGCCTATGGGCATTATCGTGGATGTTCGTAACAAACCTTAAGTTCTGAACGTTTTTCAAAATTTGCAAACCTTCTGATCACTTGTTCCGAGTAGTCTTGATTTGTCCTAACCGTCAGGCAAATGTCGTCTACTTGCTGATTTATCTTGTATTCTTAATTTTAAATTTTAACACGTGCATTCAATATTTCCATTGTGTCTTTTAATATTACCTAGAACTTTTTCACAAATAACAAAGAGAAAGGGTGAAATTGGACAACCTTGCCGAAACTGCGGGACAGTTTAAATGGTTCAGAAGCGCACACTCTTTAGAAAAACCTGACAACCTGTATCATTATATATTTTCTGAATCGAGTGTTAAAAATTTGCTATATATATATACATATTATAACATGGTTGCACTTTTACATCATATCTGCCACGAGTGGCGATTCGAGATCCTGAACGAGCGGAGAGGAGCGAAGCTGGTGAATGATCTCAGATCACCACTAGTGAAAAAAAATGATACACAAGGGCAAGGGCAATTAATTTGTGAGTTTTATTTATTAAATAATTAAGCCTACTTTATCGTATTGAATGTGGTTGAATATGTTGGGCGTGTCAGTGCCGACTGCTTCTCCCGGCATCTTTTTTGTCGTCTACACAGATGCCGGGCGCTTTCGACCACCTAGGGAGCTACACAAAGGGATGGCGCATATCACTGACATCATTAAATTAAGTGTATATCGTCTTTGTTTTTTCACAGATATCGAATTTTCATGCATTTGAATGAATGTATCAAAAGTAGTAGAGCCTGTTATTTCAGAAAAAATGCATGGGCTTTACCATTTGATTGATTGATTGATTGATTGATTGATTGAGAGAGAGAGAGAGAGAGAGAGAGAGAGAGAGAGAGAGAGAGAGAGAGAGAGAGATTGTACTAAGACTCAGACGGTATTGATTGTACTCAGACTCAGACGGTATTCATTTGACATCAGTTGAAAGTTGTAGCTAGTAATGTACAGAAGTTATGGGGAACCTGTATGGGTGCCACCTTGGAAAAGAAGCGATTACTTGCCAAATGCAAAAGCCATTGTGGAACAGCTGTAAGCTGCTTTAAAGCTTTTGAAATACCGTACGGAATAATGTGTCAGTCATATAGCTAAATAACAATTACAAAATTAATATTAACTCAGGAAAAAATTATATACATATAACAATTTGTAAGAATGCACTCTTAATTAATTTGTGTAATATACCAAATTCTGACATATTCAGAAAAACCCTTAGAACTATGTGTACTTATTTTACTGATTT
Source organism: Hermodice carunculata (assembly GCA_964020975.1). Lineage (NCBI taxonomy): Eukaryota > Metazoa > Annelida > Polychaeta > Eunicida > Amphinomidae > Hermodice > Hermodice carunculata. Next base: position 31,530,921 of record OZ026623.1, read on the forward strand.
TACATTCATCAGTAGCATTTACAAGTTAAGCTACATAGTTTCTAAAGCAATTTTCTGTATACATACGGGTAACAAAATTTGTATATAAGCGATTTCGGTTTCTGGTGTTATATTGGTGAATTTCGGATACTGGGCTAAAATTAATAGACTAGATATATGAAGGAAGAGGCTCATTTTTACCTTTGAAATAAAATTATAAACCACGTCGTTTGAAAATGTTCTAATTTTAGCAAATTCACTTTTTAAAGAGAGGTTCTGTGTGGACATTGATTTGCAATTACAAATTACTCGCATAGCCTTTTTATGTAATTTATTTGATCGAGCATGCTGAAATCCCCATGCAAGAACAGAAAAAAATGTAATGACATAAAATTAATGACTTATACAATAATTCTTGGATACAAATGAAAGGGATCTTTTTTATTTATTCGAAAGACTTATTGCACTAGTTATTCTATTCCAAATTTTACCAAAAGGCGGCTTCCATTTTATATTTTCATCTAATGTAAGACCCCAAAAATTTAGAGAGCTGACTATTTCTATTGCTGTGTTGGTAATCAAGATACTATTATTTTATCAACTTTTTTCTTCCGTTTTATGAAAAAACATATATTTAGTTTTATTCACATTCAACGATAATTTATTGACGCATAACCAATCATATATCGCATTTAATTCAATTTGGATTTCAGCTGATCTGCTTGCAAAAATTATGCAAGGGGTTGTGTTGAAATATTCTGATGTGCTTTGCAATTTGTGTCATCTGCATATGTGTTGATGTGAATAAGTGATGTTGCATTGAGCAAATCATTAACATAAATCATAAAGAAAAGGAGCCCGAGAATGTACCCCTGAGGAACACCTATATGAGTACGAAAAAAAGTAGATTTGATAAAGTAGAACGTCATGTTTAAGAGTGCCAAATGCTCTCGATAAATCTAAAAATATTGCAACTGGGATATTTCCTGTGTACATTTGGTGTAAAACGTTTTCAATTATTTATAAGGCTGCATCTACTGTGGAGTGTTGCTTTCTAAATTGGTACTGGCTGTCATATAATTATGATTAAGTATGAGGGCTTAGCTATGACGGACTAATGGTGTTATATATTTAAGGAGTTTTGTTAAAATTTCATCATATCCACTGCTGGTTTTTGTCTTAAAATGTTTAATCATTGTTTTCTAACAAAATAACGTTGACCTGGGTAAATCGAAATCTAACCAAATATTTTTCGTAAGGCAACTGTTGAAACCGATTTTCAACTGATATTAATTTTCCTAGTCAGATTTAAACCTATGTTTATGAAGGAAAAATCCGTAGCAATATCTAATTCATCATATTGTATATGGGTGCTTGTATTGAAATGGAGATACTTTATCCCATGGATATCTATATCTCTGATAATACAGTCTGACCAAAAACAAAATATACAACCATAAAATAACTACACGCTGCGAAAAACATATATTGGACAAGCAACTCTAAGGGTCAATATTCTGGACACAATATCATGGTATTCTGCCTGTGAATGATACACAATAACTATGTCATGTGGCTTGTTACAACATTGTTGACAAAGGTATACCTTCTTGGTATGTTACTTGAGCTCCACAAAAGAAAAGAAATTATGAACATCCGCTAGTATGACCGATGACATACCGGCATTTAGTCGTTTCACAGTAATGAATAAATTCGATATACATCCTGCGAATTTATATCCTATTCCTCGGAAAACAATAGGCTCACAGATATAATAAATTATTACAGCTGATGTTCTACTCCCTGGAAAAATACCCGACAGCCTCTGAAGTCTTCTCAGTTGTCAGCTACAAACTAAAAATAATTTGTTATCATTTGTGTTCAAAAACTCAGAACTAGTATATTTGATGATCAAAATAAATAGGACACAATAAGCAAACACAACAGTTTTGCTGAATTTAACGGCACAAAATTAGTAAGGGGGGGGGGACGGGCTGTATAAAATCTTGTTGAACATCTGAAGTCACATATTTATACTTTTTCAGTCTTTAATTTAAGTGTCCAAAGTTTAATTCCCAAATTTGACCAAATTAAAACACTTAATTAATAATGATCTTGCGCTCTGACAGTGTTACTTTAGTCCAAGTTAATTACATAAGAGAAAGGTCAGCTGAATCCTCTTCTTTAAAATTGAAAACTATACGTCTTTCCCCCAACGCTACATGTAATTACCATGGCGGTCTTTTAGTATACATAATAATTTTCAATACAATATAACGTCATATGGGTGCTTTAGTTTGCCTTCGCAGACAGACCAATATATTGCTGACAGCTGTTGTCTGTCTATCAAATTGATAGATATAATGGGAGTATGACAGCATGATCACTTTATGTTGACTCTTAAATTGTATATGTGAAGCGTGGTACACATGCGGTCTATCAAAGGTCTGAATGTGCGTCTTCCTGACCCATTTATTTCCATTTATCGGTATTTGGTCCAACATTTTGTGTCTCTTTGTATTGTATACTTATAATAATAATTATTATATATTTTGTTATATACTTATTGTGCAATTTTTGGTCTCTAAAAGGTTCCGAGTCTTGATTCTTATATTGTGATGAGCATTCTGGTTAACACGCATACGGAGAACTGTAGCCTATGGAGGAATCCAGTGAGGTGGGATCAACTCTCCAGTAATAGAATGTATAAATGCTAACTGAGATCATGTCCTGCCACCGGGGCTGCAGCAAGGAATTTTGCAGGAAAGGTGGCAGAATCATGTGTAAAGCAAGGTAAACAGAGATGGTACGATAAAAGCAAGAACTTAAAAAAACAACAAGCTTAAGAAAAGTCATTTACTAAGTTTTAAAACATACACGATACTTAACATGTGCAGATAATTTCATTCGTTTGGTAAAAAGGGTGTTTTTTTTCGATTGTTGTCAAACGTAACTGGTACAGGTGCCCTCATCATGGCGAAGGCACAGTTCCGTTGCCTAGCAACTCAGGGGACCGGAACAGGTCAGCAGCAAATACAGGTAAATGTAAACACCTCGTATTACTCAGTGAAACGGGACGTAATTATGTATCATTATCAGTTGAAGTTAATTCTGGTCTAACGTCAGTAAGAGTCGTGATGTGTGGGAACATGGGCGTGTGACACGGATTATATGTCCATGCTAAGGATCCCTCATTCCAAGCTCACGTTTCATCGCTTTATCACATGTTCCCTGATGCCGGTTTTTAAACGGCTCTGAGAAAGCGACAACCTGGCCTGAAAAATGACACAATATAGGTTTTGCATATTATTCGCCTTCCACGTGTTACTGACTCTAAACTATTTCCGGTAAAGAACTTAATAAGCCTGTATCTTTCATGAAAGCAAACTCATTTGATTCTTAGGTTAAACATATTGAATCAAACGATTAGGGAACAGCGTATAGCCCAATATCTGAACTCAAAACCTCATTTCCAAATTTTGACTGTTTTGAGATAATTGAAAAAAAAATCTGTTATTTTCTTACGGCTTGGAATTTGCTGGGCAAGTTTTTGCATTATAGTTGCTCATTTAGTTATCATTAGAGTGCTCACTTTTGTCATTTGCTTGGATCAGGTTAATTTTTGCAGGGTAAACTACACTTATAATTACGAGGTTTTCAATCCTATGAACTGTCTCAACCCGAGGAATACGTGTATTTATGTTTATATTTTACAAAGTAAATTGTTCATTGCACCACAAATGTTCACACTAGACTATATATATATATATATATATATATATATATATATATATATATATATATATATATATATACATGGTCCAATACTCACAAATTTTCTTTTAGTCCTGATAAGAAAATTAGATCTGCACTGATCAGTTTGCTCCATTAGCAAGTCAACTGATCTATCTATCTATCTATCTATCTATCTATCTATCTATCTATCTATCTATCTATCTATCTATCTATCTATCTATCTATCTATCTATCTATCTATCTATCTATCTATCTATCTATCTACCTACCTATCTATCTATCTATCGATTCCTCCATCCATCTATCTATCCATCCATCCATCCATCCATCCATCCATCTAACCGTAAAAACACATATTTTGTCAAACTGTTGCTGCTTGAAATTCCTAAAATGTATAGAGAGTCAACTCAGTTGTTCTTGCTTTTTGGTCCAGCTGGACAGGGTATCAAAAGTGCATTGAGATGTATATCAGCGGCAATTAGGAAACGTAAAAACACTGAAGAATTTTCCCGTTATGTGGTAGTCCTAGAGTTTTCCTAACAGAATAACGCAATGGTTATGTTCAAAAGTGCTTTTAATTATAGCTATGAGGTAGCAAAGTAAGCAAAGTTAACATGTAAGTGAACGGGGACTTGAGTTGGTGTCCACCACAGCCTCATTCTGGTTTCTGTCAACAGAGGTCAGTAGTGTTCCAAATATGGCAGGGACTTTTATAGGGTTTATGGCTAGCTCAAAATTTCAAAGGTCCAAATGACCTTTGACTTCTAGAGGTTACATTAAATTAAAGAATATGCAGTGTTGCAATGCCTACCATTTGAGCCCGACATGACTGAATTTGCATGATAATTGACCAAATTATGGGCAGATGAAAATTTCAAAGGGGTCCAATTTGCCCTTGGCCTTTAAAGGCCGCATGTAACTTATAAAAACGTAAAGTTTTTGAATATCTACAGTTTATTCTCAACGTGAACCAAATCAGATGACAATTAACCAAGTTATTGCTAGATGAAAACTTCAAAGAGCCAAATAACCTTGTCATTTGAGGTCAGATGTATATTACAAAAAGGTGCAGTGGTGAAATACCTACCAGTTGAGTCAAACATGATTAAATTGGATGAAAATTGATCAAGTTATAGCTGGATGAAACCTTCGAAGGTCCAAATAACCTTAATCTGTGACCTTTAAAGGACACGTGTAAATTACAAAAATATAAAGTTCTACAATATCTATAATTTAAGCCCAACATGAACCAAATGAGATGAAAATTGAGCAAGTTTATGGCTAGAAACTGTGAAAGGTCCAACTGACCTTGGCCTTTAACCTTGAGTGGTTATATGCTAATTACAAAAAATATGCAGGGTTGGAGAACCTACAATTTGGGTCCAACATGGTCAGAATTGGATGCAAATTGACAGAATTATGGCTGGTTGAAAATTTAAAAGATCCAAATGACCTTGACCTTTGACTTCTCGAGGTGACATGTAAATACAAAAGTATGCAATGTTGCAATAACTACAATTTGGGTTTAACATGGTCAAAATTGACAGAGGTATGGCTCGATGAAAATTTCAAAGGTCCAAATGACCTGGACTTTTAGAGGTCATATATAAATTACAAAACTGTGCACTGTTACAAACCTGCAAATGGAAGTTGGATTGGTTAATTGCATCTATACTAGTTTTGAAGATATTCAAGATTGAAATTTTCAAGTGGCCCTAATTTGCGTAATCTTCGACTTTCTCCTCCTTATATAAAGGCCTAAATTCACGTTTAGACCTATAATCATGCCAAGTTTGAGGTTTCTGAGTGTAATAGTGAATAAGAAAACTGGCGAACAAAATTTGATAGTAAAAAAGGAAGAAAGAAAGCAGGAAGGAAAGAAGGAAGGAAAGAAAGAAAGAAAGTCTGTGTTTGCACAGACATAATAATGGTCTTTGGGGGTGTATAGGGGTGGAGAAAGGGGGTCTTGCCCACAGGCTTTCCTATATAGCAAAGTGCAGATACATAAACTACAGACTGGTAAAGTATAAATATGCACGTAGGTTGATGATCCTCCTGACTTACAAGTCTTTTAGTAAGGATACGAAAAGAAAACTATTCATTACAAAAAAATAAAACATAAAGATTTATTCGTAGGGAAATTAATAAATTATTATTGTATGGATTCACCACACGGTTTTTTGCATTATGATAGTTTCAAGAAGAAATGAATGCACTTTTATCTTCATTGGATATTCCAATATTTTTACATTTTTCCTACGTGTTAAAAGCCATGTTATCGTACTGTATGTGGGAGACCTTTGTCAACCTTCCTCTGTATCTTTGTGTAAAATCATAGTCGTTGAAGAACAATCAAAATCCTGAACTTTCAGACATTGGATTTTGGAACTAGCTCTTCAATTCTACTGATTATACTTGGCTTGCACACAATGAAAAATCGGACTTTCAAATCTGGAAAAATATATTGTACTCGATCTTTAAAAAACGACCAGTAATATTTGGCTTGTGTTGAAACCTCAGCATGTTTCAGAACAGTTTCAAGTTGTAACGTCTCCTTAAATTCAATAATTCGTGCTCCCTAATGATTATAACATTTGGTTTAAAAAAAAACAGACTTTTCCTGTGCATGATAAACGGTCAGTTAATTTTGTTTCATGTGGAAGGTTGTCATAAATGCTATGATAATCGGCTAGCATGGCGGACTTTAGCTCCTGTAGGTGTTTGAATTTTGACTTCTTTATCTTAAGCGATATTTTGTACAGGCTAGATACAACACTAGGGCCTCTGACCCGAGTGCTGTGGCGCAGAATATACTCATTTCCTGTGTGAGTCAGTCGGTCCATACTTTGCAAAGGCAATATTTTCAAGATCTCTTCTCCCATTGTTGCAAAAAGCGCCAACCGTGCTTTTATCTTGCTTCAGATCGTTTCACACCCTTTAAGCCCTATTGTCGCCCGATAGACTAGTTTAGGCCAAAATGAAAGCCGTTTTTTTTCGTGCTGTTTACACAAAAAAGCCAGAATTTGAATTTATTTACCGAAACAAGGACCTATAGTTTAAAAATATCATGTAGGTTTGTTCTCATTTGCCACAAATGTAAAGTTAAGCCATAATAAAAGTAATTGGCAAGTATCGTGGAAACCATAAGTGTACGCTACAAGAAGTTAAAAAAAATGACAAATGGCTTCCAAAATTTAAGATTTTGTTTAAATGTTAAATTTCAACTCGTCTAACATTAAGTTTATCATATTTTGTGCAAGGAATTATTTATTTCCTTGAAACATTTTTAATTAGTATTTGAAAAGATTTTTTTAATGATTTCTTTTTGACACCCCTTTTATTTGTTTAAGAGACAATAAGATACCCACCCACCTGCTGCTTGGAATTTTCCCTATTTAACAAATCACACTAGCAGCTAACAAAATATAACATTATGTATGTTTCATGTGCATATCTAATGTATTTTGCTGAAAGTATTGTAACGGATAATATTTTTTTTGCTAACATGCTGCCATTTTGATTGTATATTATATGAAAAGATATATTATTCGCTTTGTAATTTGTTATCAGCCAACAGTTTGTATCTGTTCAGCTGGTTTTTAGTCTCGTTGGTTTATCAAGTGCGTTTATAGGTTCAATGAGCCACATCGCATGTGAGGCTGAGCTCTTGGACAAAGGAGAAGACACAAAAGACTCACAGAGGCGCACTTGCTTATTCAGGATCCATTCTATTCTTGGGCTCTAAACATGTTCTCTTCCCACTGGTTGGCTTGGCTGTCCTTACGATAGGTTGCTTGATAGATTCGCCCTGTGGTTTTGTGGTTTCTTGTGTCAGTTTGTCGAGGATTTTCAGGTTGCGCATATTTTCTTCTTTTTATTTTTGCTCTCTGTGATTGGGAATGAATGTGGTTTTAGTTGGTTCTATAGCTGTTTCTTAAAAAACCAAAAGCAAAACAAACCAAGAAAAAAAAACGGTGGTCAGACTTACTTCGTGGTTGTGTCATTTCCATGGGGATTGCCTAGGTTGACGTGCATTTTGTTAGCGTTTTTAGTGGTTGGTTTCCCTTCTTATATTTTGATTTAAAATTTTTCATAAACATGTGTAAAACTTGCACAGTAGGTCCCTCAAGTAGTACAAAACAGAAGCAAGAGCTTGATCCTGTGGTAGTCTTGCCAGCCAGTAAAAAGTGTCGGCTAGAAACTCCTAATTGGAGCCTCTGCATTTTCTGTCAAAGTTCTACAGGAATGCTATAACGTAAGAATTCATGGATGGCAATTTTGTTGTCAAGGAGACTGACAGCCTTTTCAACCAAGTTCATACTGACCAGGCACTCGAGCATGTCAACAAAATGGGCAAATTGTCAGTTTGCTTGGTTGGGATATCATGTCAGCAGACTGCATTATGTGAAGGCTGACATGCTGTGACCGAGTATATCTTGCAGACAGCTTGCACTCTTCAGTTGTGAGCATTGGTGACAGTTCTGATCAATTTCAGAAAGAAATGTTACATTCTAGGCTTCAAAAGGATGAAAGATATGTGAAATGCCTTGTGGATCCTATTAAACATCTCAATTCCTTTGGACGTGAGTCTGACAGCTCTTGGTCATTTACAACAATGACTCCATATATTTATTTGTACTACTTGGGTGGCGATAGTGAAACTCCACTTTTGGAAGTTTCTCCAGAAAGTCCCTAGCTATGGCTCTGCCAGTGTCACTATATCCTTCTTCTTTCTTGGCTGCTGACAATACTTGGAAGTGGTATGCATTCTGACTCTGCCTTGAAGTGCCCACTGTCAGGCTGACCATTCACCGATACCTAGGGTGGGAAGAAATATGTCATTGCAGACACTGTATCTTTCATTACCCTATATTAAGTGATATTTTAGCCTGAACTTCTGTCTTGAATGCCCTGTTGTTACTTTGACTTGTTTTGAATGCCCTGTTGTTACCATGACTTGTTTTGTAGTTACACTGTCTATCATGCTTGCTACATAGACTTTTCTCTGATCCCAATCCATGATTTGCCAGAATGAATTGAATATTTCTTGTGTTTTATTGTCTGCCAATTTGTGGCAGCATCAATACTTTGAGCATCAGTCTGAAAAACATCCAGGGCCCATATGGAAAGGTTCCTTGGTGGCTGTAAATGATTGCCCAGTCTCTCTCTCTCTCTCTCTCTCTCTCTCTCTCTCTCTCTCTCTCTCTCTCTCTCTCTCTCTCTCTCTCTCTCTCTCTCTCTCTCTCTCTCTCTCTCTCTCTCTCTCTCTCTCTCTCTCTCTCTCTCTCTCTCTCTCTCTCTCTCTCTCTCTCTCTTTCTCTTTCTCTGTTTTTTTGCTGACCTTGATAGGGCTTACCTTGTATTCTGACCTTTTAGTTTGGCTCACTCGGCGGTTCTGCTTGATGGGATCAGGAGGTACAGCTACTGGTCCCTGTGGGTCATTATTGACTGGTGATGGGCCAACTCGTCCTTGCTGGTCAGGAATATTTCTAATCCCACTGGTCCCTGCTACTAAAGGATTACTCCTGTACCTACTGGTGCTGGAACAACTGATCATTGCTGGTCAGGGATCGCTTTTGAGCCTACTGGTACCTGGCCAGGGATTGTTTTTGATCTGGCAACTCCCTGCAGGTCAGGTGTTGTTAATGTGGCTACTATTCCCTGCTGGTCAGGAACTATTCCCTCCTGGACAGAGCCTGGCGTAGAAACTACTAGTTTTTGCTTTTGTTGGACAAGGACTGGTCTCCGAATTTTGCGTCTCGCCTGCTGTGCCCAAGTGGGCCTAATAGAAGGAAATGTTTAATGTATTTGTACTGTGAATACCTAATCTGGAATCACAACAGAAAGAGAACAGAAGAAAAGGGAAAGGGGGGGAGGTGAGAGAGAGTAGAAGGCAAGGGGATGGGAAAAGAGGCATTGTTAAAAGGAAAAAAAAGGAAATAAAGGGGAGATGGTAGAGAAGGGAAGAGAGCGAGGAGAGGAGGCTACAAGCAGAGAAGAGAAGTATAAATTCAGTAGTTTCGGAATGTTTTATGGTATACTGTCAATAGCAACATTCATACAGACGTAAGTACACTAGGCAAAAATGATGAACTCTGCAAAGTATACAACTCCGAAACTGCAATTAACCAATGGACTGAGATTAACTCCCCACTCCCCAGTTGAAAACCACCATTTTCTAAAGGACAGTTACAAAAACATAATGGTTACTGGCTCTCTTTTTAGCCCAAGTGGTGGAAGGAGAAAAATATCACATAGATACAAATATGCAAACAAAACAAACCAAAAAAAAAAAAAACAAACAAACAAAACAACAAAAAAAAAAAAAAAAAAATACAGTAACTTTGCTAACTAATGAAAGGACTACTTTTGAATTTACAAATTATTTGATTGGCAATATTTACATTTTAGGCTTTATCCATCCGCCCGCCACCCAGATAGTTTATTGTTTTGGAATGGTTTTGTTTATTCATCATCCTTAAGTATATAAGTAAGGCTAAAAACTGAACTAAATAGATGGACAATGGACAGTCAAATGACAAAACAAGGAAAGGCATCAGACCAAATTATAAGCTAATGCAAATTCAAATGTGGCATAATTTTTTTGTCCTTTTGCGGCACCGTTCATCAGAAAATATTTGTTTATCTTTATTATTTATTTGCATTCAGATACTTGAGTCTAAACACCTGTTGCATCAAGCATATTCTGCAACGGAAGAGAACATAACGAATTAACAGAATTTGTTCACGTCAATGAACTAAATCCTGAAAGTGAAATTCTAGAAACTTGAACACATTCTCATTTAAATTGCAAAACCTATATTTCAACTCATTTTTTAAAATTTTAAATGGCTCATGACAATTTGGTTTTATATTAGATAAGCACTCAGTCTGGTATATCTACAAAAGGAAACAAAAGACTTGTTTTTCATTTTAGAATACCACAAAAGTCAAATCTTACAAGTTTACAATCAGCAATGTGTCCAACATTTTGCAATTAAAGGAACTTAATATTCTTAATGAGCTTCCATAAAATGTATCTTCTGATCCCGGCTGCTATTGGCTATCAGAGTGACTACTGCTATTGGCTATCAGAGTGACTACTCTCCTCCAGAAGAAACATCTGGTTCAATCATTTATTGGGGAGGCAAAGAGCGTCTTAGGGGCGTTGTCCTGCTACAGAAGCGTGGAATACCTAGACATATTTTATCATGGTCATTTTCATTTTCATTTTCATTTCAGATTTTGGCGGTGAAAACTGATTCATCCCACGTTGAACTTGATCACAGTTCTGAGTAGACTCACTGAGTTGTGTTTCAGGGTGGCCTTCTTCTTAAACAGCCCTTCGCTGCCATGATAGCTGCAGCAGCAGTTATCCCCTTGTGGCACAGCTTGGCCTAGTCTCCGTATTTCTCTTTTCATAATGCAGCTTGGGTGCGCCTGATTATTAGAAAAATAATACCTTCGAAAAACCCGTATGTCATATGGCAGGTAGCAGGAGAAATTAATCTTTTTTTAAGCTATATGCAAGTAAATTAAGCAATTTATTTTTTCACTGAATGAAAACTGACCACAGAGAGAATCAGGAATGTGGACATCAACATGATCAAAGTGATACTTTATTACTTGTGAAACTGGATCCCAACTAAATGCAGGCAGACTATTAACACATATCGAGGACTGATATTAAGTCTGTATCGCCGGATAATGATCATACTTAGGTGGTTAGCAGTTTAAACCAAGCATAAACTAGAAGTAATGTCTAGTACTTACCCCAGAGAAATTATTTAATTCACAAAGGCCTGGAGTTGCGTAACTGCTGCTTGTTCTCTTTATAAAAACGGATGCTGTTGAGAGACGATTTTTTTCAGGAAAGCTGTATAGACCAATTAGGATACGATATAAGATGCAAGTTTTAGTTAGGACAGATTTATGGCCACGTAAGTTGCGAGGTTTTTTTTATATATAATTGGAAGCCACAATTATTAGTTCTTGGTCCCAAGGTTTTTTAACAACACGGATATCACATAAAAAAATCTGTCCTTATGGAAAACGTTTTGCCCTGTCATTCGAGACGAGGTTTTGACTGACAGCGATGACATGAACTCTTCTCGAGGACAGGAAAACAAAACACACAAAAAAAAAGGAAAAGCAGAACTACACACAGTGGCAAATGCCACACACTATGAAGATAAATCACCAGGACTCGCAGAGAGAAGACAAGGGTGTACTTGTATAAACAACAAATAAATCTCCATGTGGTGAGAACGTTCTATGGTTATTCTACATTGATTTAAACCTTTGAGCTTTAGATGATCGATATATATAAACACTAAAAGAAGAAATTAAGAATTGACTAATAACCAAGCAGTCTCTGACACTTAGCTATACTGCCGTCAACACTGACATTATAAGGAAATCGAAGGAAAATAAAATATCTTAGTTGACACACGAACATGATAAACAATTCTTTTAGACACAATATGTGGACAAAAACATTAAATTAATCTATTGAATTTAAGGACACGAAACGCTTGTGTTGACACTTACAGCCATGAACAGGCTGCTGAAATGTACAAATATCGTGCAATATTAAAGCAAGGAAAAAGAAAGTTTTTACTCACCAAGACGAATGCAAGTGTATTTTTATTGATTAAAATTACGGAAATTTAAATTAATTTCTGCTTTTTTATTTGGCTGAGGTGAAGCTATTTGTATGGTACAACTGGAGTCGACATAATGACTTAGAAAAATCTGCATGCCATCGTGCCCCAAATTAAAGAATCTCATATATCCAATTTTATCGACAACTTTGATTTTTTAGATCAACAAATCATGCTTTGATCAGTTTGGCACTCGTTTTGCGCGACGTGGTGTTTTTGTTCCATCTGACACAAGAACTCACCCAGGCCCGTGGTATCTTGTATTATCACGGAAACAAGCTCAAGAAGGGTCGAATAACACCCAGCTTCTGGTTGCATGAAAAAAAGCATACGGTCATAGACCTATTAAATGGATCCGTGGCACCACGCCTGACTGTTCCACGTGCGCGAACTGCAGGAGGGACAAATGCAGTAACGCCCTACATTTATGGCTTCGTTTAGATTAGATGTTCATTCTTATTGTCACTTGTCTCTTGGCAGATGATAAGTGAGAGGTTAACGAGACTAATATGTGCCGAAAATATTAAATTTTATTCTGTATATAATTCTGAATTACTTTTAATCGTGAAACCATAACCAGTGTCATCCCGGGCAATTAGCAGCCTATGTTGCTAAGCGGCAACCACATTTATCTTGTGTTGATGAGGATATGTTATAACTATGTATCTGGCTATAACTATGGTACCGAAAATATCTTGCTGGTTACAAAAATATCGAACATATTTTACAGGCATGGTATTAATAAAGAAATAGCCATTCTTGCAGAGATGATCAAGTTCTGCTTGGTTCATGTGTGCCACCATTCACAAGTATACATAGTAGGTTGCTTCACATTTTTTATCTTTATTTTTATACTTACACTACTATTGTCCATTCATGCTGAATAAATAAAATGCTGCTTGGTTCACGTTTACAATATATTCGCGAATACATGTTACGTTGCTTCAAAAGGGTAGGTAATATAACTTTAATCAGTATGTGACGGAGGTCTAGAATATATTATTACCGTAACGGATTATATGTCTAGTACCCATATAGTCTCTGTGGCCTAGGGTTAATATACGATAAACTCAATGATCAAAGAGACTTGAAACTGTAAGGTCCACTGGTCTAATGTACTTTATGTATACAACTGGTATATATACGACTCGAAGGTGCACACTTGCAACTTATTTATTTAAATTATAATCGTAGTACTATGAAAGTTTGATAGGCTAACTCTAACAAACATTGCAAATGACGCACTTCTGGTTGACTGCAAGGTCAAACTCTCATATAACACGATATGATCATCGCCAGATGGGTCCAGGTTGTGTTTATTACCCCCATTTACACAGCCGTATAGTAACGAGACAAGAAACTAATTTATGTTCACAATATGTGCGTATACTATCTGTCATTTGTTCTTATTTAAAAGAGCCTCTGAAATCAAATTTGCTTTGTGGTTCAGAAAAATGCCTGGGCCTACTATTGTTATAAGTAAACGCTGTTTTTTTCACTCGGTCCCTAAATACTTTGTTCTTTGGTTCACATATATGTTGTAGCATTTATGAAATGACACTGTTAAAATGTGGCAAAAACGAAAATTATATTTTGAATGTTGTACGTCTAATCTTTAGATTTTGGCTGTAGGCCTTTTTTGTGAAGTTTTAATTTGAGGCTTTAGTGAACCGGTTTAAAGCATCAGTGGCCTTTTCCGCCACTGCCCATTACAAGTCGGGAAGGAATTGAGTTTGACTGGATAAAATTGTCTAATTTCGATCTGTATTATACTTTGGCTGCTGGGGTTTGTGTTTGATGCGCGCAATAGTCCAGGCAAACTGAGGATACACCCACGGAAAATTGCAATAGAAACCAAACCAGTTTTATTCAGTGCGAAATGCAGAGTATACCAAGTCATGAAAAATCAGAGTGATGCAACACTCTTAAATTGTCTATTTTCCAAAATGGCCGGCACCACGCATGTCCCAAGTGAAAAACTACTTAAAACTTTTGAAACAAACATGGTAGATGTATGATTTTGTTGTCTACTAGGGGGCGTGGGGCATGGCGGATACAATGGTGGGTGTTGTTAAAACAACGCTTGGACTTGGTCAAAATACAGAAATTAGAGATGGCGGCCATTTGAAGTTGATCTAATAGAATTTTCATGTGCTTCTCGAAAGAAATATGGTAGAAAGATGGTTTGGTGTCTAGGCCGGGGCCTTTATGTATTCCTGATAACGTAGTACTATCTGTAAACATGTAAACTATAGTCTCATTGCTTAAACTGACAAGCAAGCTACAGCAAGAATATGTTATCAAGAATGAATGTCCAGTGTCTTGTCGTCGACTGTCACCTTAATACTAACAATTAGCAAAACACAGATGCAGATGCACGATAAAGGTTTAAGTTTTTTATAACTTTTCATAGTTTGGTGACGTATATTGATCTCGATGTCAATTCTTAACATTCTATTGAAATGTTTTCGCAGAGCAAATGAAATACGTCCAATTCAAAGCAATTCTATGTGAGCTCTTAAAACGTACCTTTAAAGGTACCACACAGATGCAAATGACAGCATCATACTATTAGTAGAAGTTTGTAATGCCACACCGCACCTTGACGACCCAAGTATATGTTTTGAGTAACATTGTGTATAATCTACCAAATCTAGAAAGCATCCTAGGTCCTATCTTCCGGTAGGAACTGATATGACAATCTTTTTTTTTGCCATTGCGAAAGTTTGCACTGCTTGCATTGCGATAAATAGCATTTGCAGCATGGAGATCTTGTGCAATCTATAAACGAGCTCAGACAGTTTCTGCCTAAGAATCAGCTGTCGTATCACATTTTCTGTTTATGTTGCTTTGGAAGTAAGGGTTCTGACTGAAATCAATTTGACCACCTCTTTTTTTACCACAATATTTGTCTTCCTGTTCCCAAAAAGTAGACAGTTGTCTTTCTATTGAAATAATGCACCAGCAGATCAACGTGATGAAGGATCACTCTCAGACACAATGGAATCAATATCTCGTTTCTCATTGTCTTTCTTAATACAGTCTGGGGCACAAAAAAGTCTTTCTACATTTTGTGTGCACAGTTAAGTCCGGTATGGTATGAATATCAGTGCCTGGTAGTTCATTTGCCTTTGCTATACCCTCACATCCTTTGCTTGCCAATGTTGTGGTAGGCTGTGTCATTAAGTGCTCCTTGCAGAAGATGCAGGCATTCATCTTTTTATTCAGTTCTACTTATTTGCTGGAATATAAACAATTTTCCCATTAAAAAACTCTCTTCACACCAGCTGATGGGAGTCTTTCTTGGGGATTTTTGCATGGCCTGGAAGTCTGGTCATGATGTTACTGCTGCTGTTGCAGTAATTACAGCAAGACATTTCAGGAAATGCAAATCAGCCAACTTTACACCAGAATGACATTACCTGAACGAAAATATTTTTCAAGATGTATCTAATTATACAGTTAAATAATGATCTGCTGGTATGGAATGAGTTAACAGATAACTAGATGATGTTATTTTTTAAAGATTTAGTCAAGAAAGGACCAAAAAACATGAAAACTCCCAAAAATCAATGAAGTGGAACCATTTGAACAAACTTGGTACAGATTTACTAGGAAAATTGGCAGCAAGTACGACGAGAATCTAGCTGACAGTTTTGAAGAAGATGTAAATTGTTGAAGCCGATGGCAAACAACAGGTGTATGGTGGACAAAAGGTGAATCGGATAGTAAGCTCGACTGACTGTCAAGTCACTTGAGCTAGAAAGCAACTAATGCCAGCTGATCTTAACATTAACGGTTAATATGTCAGAGCGTTCTGGATAAAAGCAAGCAACACTAAATAGGAATTTGAAGCATTTAACTGGCACATATTAAAACGTGAAACATTTTGCTATGGGGATGAAACCATTATTATATTTACTGTATATTCTCATATTAGCATAAAGGCGTATAACGGTTGTTTAGTCACTTTTGAAAATAAAGTATGCAGTTGGTGTTGTGCAGACACCTTTCATTGAAAACATTCAAGATAACAAAGGCGAGTCTATAGATAGAATCAAAAGTTATGCTAGTATTTTTCTGAAACACGTGCTCCGAGCACGGCCTGCCAGCATTACGTCACTGTGTATGAATATGTGATTTGCCCTCTGTTTATAAAATTCATCATGGAAAAAATATCTTTCAAACACAAACAGGCTGATAAGTTCCTGTAATAGTCTAGCTGAAACAGTGGGTTAATTACAGGTAAATGGCCCCCAAAAGGTATCAGCACAAGATAACCAAGAACTATTTAGTGCGGTAACCTGCACCTGATTGGCCGCAATGGTGTATTCATACCTATGGATACTATAAAACCAACCTGACGAAATTTAGATTTCCAATTTTGACCACCAGGATCGTGCCACGAGACTAAACGGTATTTCGTGGGAAGTGGCACATCACTATCAGCGGCTCATGGACAGTCATATTAAAAATGTATAGGCGTGAAGAAAGTGGGGAAGATTGAAAAAGCGATTTCGATCAAGTTAAAGCTGTAATGTGCCTGAAATGTGTCTGTGTACAATTCCAAGGTACAAGGCTGTGGCGCCGATACGCGCAAATTGTGGAATCTTGACAAATATCCATGGATGTGTGGTGTTACGTTCCTCAGTTTCACAGTTAAGCCTCCGCTATGGTCACGATAGGGTGTCCATAGCGTGAACCAGTTAGTAACGGCAAACCAGCGTAACTATGAATACAGTCCTGCGCGCGATTGTCACGATAAGGTGATAAAAGGGAGAATTAAGATTTCGTTAGGCTCTTATTGCGCAAATGTGAATAAAATATGTTAATCATTTGTCCAGTAATATCATCTGTAGAATGATTGAATGAAATAGCTTGAGATCAACTGCTTACATGTGATGTTGCATAATTAATTTCCTATATACTCTCGGTGAAAAGCTAATGACCATATTGTAAACAGCAACTTACACAACCCACGGAAATCAATGCAAAACTAAAACAGTCATTGCAGACATTAAATACTTTGCATGCCTACAAAAGATGCATCGTGGTAACCTTGAAAATGAGGTTAAGGTCATCACAATTTAATCAGGTGAAGAAATGGCTCCTAGTACTAAATTTGAATCCTCTGTAGCACATGGCTCGGGAGATATTTTGTTGTCAGGCCTTAAAACCCGTACGAACCTATAAAGGATGCATAAATGTGACCTTGAAAATAATGTTAAGGTCAGCAAAATCTAATCCAATCGACAAACTGTGCCCAGAAAGAAGTAGTCAAAATTGAAATTATCTGTAGCAAATCGTTGGGTAGATATTTTGTTGAAAAACCTTATAAATAGATATGACCCCGTGACCTTGAAAATAATGTCAAGGTCACCAAAATCTATTCTGGTCAAGAAATTGTTCAGATTGAAAGTTCAACAAAATATGAGTTACCTGTGACTAGTGGGCAAGGAGATATCTTTTTCACAAGATAACGAACGGACAGACAAGCTGAAAACAGTACCCCCCAAACTTTGCAAGAATATACGATAAGATTAATATGTGTCATTTTCAGTATGGATTCAAGTTCATGTAGATATGACATGCACTTTACAATACATAAGGTTGTATGAGGGAATGAACAGGTTTGCAACTCCGCCTGCCCTTGCATATTACTGTAAGTGTAGCTGAAATATGTAATGAAAATGTATTTTCACATATTCGCAAGCACAAAACAACTTACAGATTCAATGCCTTGTATTTCCTACTGTATATGCACCCTCCATGATTGCCATGCACTATTATCATAAGGAGACATAGAAGACAGTCAGAATACACCCTCCATGATTGCCATGCACTATTATCATAAGGAGACATAGAAGACAGTCAGAATACAAGAGGCCCTAATATGGACTCTCTCTCTCTCTCTCTTTCTCTCTCTCTCTCTCTCTCTCTCTCTCTCTCTCTCCATCTCTCTCTCAGGGGAATAAAATATGTTTAAGCCAAAGTCAGAATATCTAAATAATACTCATCTCATTAGGTTCTCCAATGTTGACATTTGGTGTAAATATTTGCAAACAAATTTTGCTGGTTACCCTGACCCCATATTTTGACATAAATTGTTTAAAAAAACATGGGCTCAGACAATATGAAGAAAATGTTCTTCCACTTGCAAGATTTTCCAGGACTCTTGACATGAAGTACTACACACAATTGGGGATGAAATCGGACCAAAACAGTTTATATTGCAACAAGTGGTAGGTTTGGCTCATTTAAGTGCTAGATTGACTGAACTACATACAAATAATAATTTCTGGGTACTCGGAAATTTTCTTTCTCTTTCTTTCTTTTTTCTTTCTCTCTCTTTCTTTCTTTCTTTCTTTCTTTCTTTCTTTCTTTCTTTCTTTCTTTCTTTCTTTCTGTTTGTCTGTCTGTCTGTCTTTCTTTCTTTCTCTCCCTCTCTCTCCTATGTTTCTTTTTCTCTCTTTTTGGTCTCATAGAAATTCGAGTTTTGGGAACTGTATAAGATATTAGGATGTGCGAATAATGGTCATGCAACGGACTTAAATTATTTTATTCCTGGTTTTACGGCACGGATTCTTTTTCGTATTTTGTCCTCAGCATATTCATGCCAGTGTACATGATCTTCCACCATATTTTCTTGCAGTATGAACGTTTTCTTTTTCTTTAATGTGTAAGCAAATTTCCAGTGACCTAGTTGACAACACAAAGTGGTTTACAATAGTTCATATTTATGAACGAAAGAATCCTAGAAATACTCAAGTATGTTATATTTAGTTTATAAAATGGTTCTGTTTGTACTGACAAAGCGAGTTGTATGATGATGTTCACTCTTCGCCTAGTTTCACATTGAATCATTAATTTATTTAACTTGATATAACTGTGGTGCTGGAGCTATCTTGCCAATTACGGAATATACCAAGCAATATGTTGTACGCACGCCTCTACGTCACAAGTTACGGATCATATATAGTACGTTAACCTTATATGCCATATCAAATTTACAATTGATCTTGTTATAAAGTGTCTAAATCCACAAATAGGAACAAACGTTGAAATTTCAGTAGAACTATCTGGATGTTTATTTTCATTATCTCTGAGTTAGCAACCACCTGCACATCAGCACCTTTTTTAACAAGATTACTTGTATTTTCATCCCAAGACATACATCAAGATGATCCCGTCTTTTGCAAGATAAACTTCTGTGTAGCAGATCTTCGTTGGCCCATTCATCTAACTTCATAGTCCTTCCTGGAACATTTCTCTCGCCCTATAAGGAAAACAACAACCTTAAAGTTTTATGCAGCGTTCATTTTAGCCTATTTTCCGTCTTCCAGCTACAGATTTATGTGCACACAGCAGGGATAGTCAGTTCTGACATGTACACCTGGTTAGATGATAGGATCAGCGTACTTCATAGAGTTTTGATCCTTTTTACTGACAAAAGTTTTGAAGTGCCTGGGAACACTTGTGAGATTCAAACAGCGTGACGTCAGGCAAGATTGACACTTTGTGAACATGTGGGTAGGGACATAAATATAGCATCACCAGTCTAAGCACATCAAAGGAAGTGCTGGTGAGACCATACGATTTTACTGACTAGAATTACTGACTGGGTATTTTACAGGGCAACCTTTTGAATGAGGCCTTTTAAGGAAAATTGGGACACAGAAGGAATTTATAGTAAAGGAAATACTTGAAAGTGAGGTAAAATATTTTATTTTGTACTCTAAATATGAGGGTTTAGTGGGTTTACCTTTGAAAATAGGTTCCACTGTATCAGGTAACATCAGATAATCGGTAGGACCATCCGTCTGAATGACCCCAGTAAAAAATTTCGCGGCTAAATACTAGCCCCATATGTATGTTTTGGGACATTCTTCACCAACCACAAACAACTGGTATTTTTTGGAATCCACGTGAAAATGAGCTAGCATTTGACCTTGTTGCCATGGTATTGGCAGACCTCATTTATTGGCAAAAGCCACACTGCGCGTATGTATAAGCCTAAGTAAGTAAGTAACGGCCAAGTTTGTCTTTTGACAAACACCACGTAAATAACCCTTCTATATGAAACAATTGTCCTTCATGTGAATATTACAGTGGGCAGGCCTTCCTGACTCTTACTTACAAAAATCCACCTAGAAAACATGAACGCTGATCAAGTCTAACTTTAAAATACCACTGTAGAAGCCTTAAAGTGAATCCCACCTAGAAGTGACCCCCCTTATTTCCAGGCTAGCCTAGAAGTGACCATGGGTCAGTTGCGGGCTAGCCAAGAACTGCCCCCCCCCCAAAAAAAAATATATATATATAATAATAAATAAAATTGATCCCCTTGACATGTTTTGAAATTTTATGAATCTCACGAAAATGCAGTTTATAAAGGAAAAAAAGAGTACTTGGTGCACATTTAATTTAAGAGAAAAAGTTAGTATTTGGCGATGTATGTGCTTGGAGGATATCTTCTAGGCTAGCCAAAAAGTGACCCCCCCAGCTTGTAATGTGAGTATGATGTATAACATGTTTTTATTCACGTGCGTGTTTATGTGTGCATGTGGATTATGTTTATGTGCATGTACGTGTACATGTATATATGCATAATATGTGCTGTAATTCACAAATTTTGAACCTTTCAATATAAATATGTTGATTTGTACCAAGAATACTGTGAAGGTAAGGAATGCAGATAAATAAAAAAAGATACAAATCGGGTACCAAAAAATTAACGAAAACAAAGATAAGATTCTATATGATGCCTTAATTTGGGCGGTTGAATAAGACACAAGCTTTGAAATACCACATTAGATTTAGTACAACTGCTACGAACAATATTGTAAGGGTCAGAGATACAATTTGTATTAAAATAAAATGCAAAGTGGGTATATAAAAGAGTGTTTTGAGCCTTGAAATGAAGAAAAAAGCAGATTGTGAATGTTGCTTTAATATGGGCAGTTTAGGGAACATGCAACTTTGAAATACCATACATGAAAATGATATTACACTTAGTGCAAACAAAAAATGAACAGTGCAAATCAAATGTGCTTGAATAAGAGATACTGAGCTGAAAAAACTGTGAAACAACTCAGTCTCATTGAGTAATCAGTACCTGAGGGTTTAATCCAAGTTTGGGTCTGATCATTTGACCATAATATTTTTTGTATGCAGAAGAGTGCTGCAAACTGTCACATAGGCTTCCTGTTGTCATGACTGTAGTTGTGGATATAGGAGTGTGGCGAAGCTAGACTATGAGTACAGGTATGCAGTTAAGGCATAGG
This sequence comes from Hermodice carunculata, assembly GCA_964020975.1. Taxonomy (NCBI): domain Eukaryota; kingdom Metazoa; phylum Annelida; class Polychaeta; order Eunicida; family Amphinomidae; genus Hermodice; species Hermodice carunculata. Next base: position 31,552,603 of record OZ026623.1, read on the forward strand.
TGTCAAAGTAAACTAACTAGCTGATATGCACTGTTTTGGTGTTGTCTAGAAGTCCAGAGTACGTACATGTACATGTGTATGTCAATTGTCTTTTCTGATCTATCTTGAAAGTGACCCCATCTCCAAATCCTATCTCGCCCATTTAAACTAGATACAAGGTAACAGCTAAAAAAGGTAAAACAAAAATATTGTGTTTTGCAGGTACAAAGGTAAAGAATAAAGTATTGTGCTTTAAGTTTTATCTTTTCTTGTTTTTTCAGACATACATTTTGTACTTCCAATTGGAAATCAAGGGTGGATAAATGATCGTAGTCAAGGGTCATTTCTAGGCTAGCCTGAAAGTGCCCCCCTACCCCAACCCAATCACTTCCATTGAAAGTGCCCCCTCCCCAACCCAACCTCACCCATTTTAACTACAAGGAAACTGCCATAAAGTTTATGCTTTCAATTGAATGTGTCATTCTTTTGAAGGGAAGTTTTGCACAACTTCAAAATTTTACTATCTTTTTATCTTTTGTTGCTTTTTTAACATCTTTAAAGGTAAATTTTGTAAACCTTCAAGCAAAAATTCAAGAGTACATGCATGGATATGACTGGCGTCAATGGCCATTTGTATGCTGGCTTCAAAGTGTCCCACCCGCAACCCAATGCTTCCCACTTTAACTAAACGCAAGCAGCCATAAAGGTATAAAGTAAAGTTTTGCGATTTCAGTTTCATCTTTGTTTTTAAAAAAATGTAAATTTTATGCAACTTCAAACTGAAAATCAAAGGCACATGTATGAATGAACCCAAGGGTCATTTCGCAGCTAGCCTGAAAGTGCACTCTCCCGCCACCCTCCGCACACTGTAACTAAAAGGCAACAGCCATACTGGTTGAAAAAATTTTTGCTGTAAATTCCATCTGTCATTGTTATGTAAAAGGTCAATTCTCAACTTCAAACTGAAAATTGTGGGTACATACATGCATATGAGAGAACGCAAGGGTCATTTCTAGCTAGTCTAAAAGTGCCCCCCCCCTCGCTATTTTAACTAAAAGGAAACACTCATACAGGTAAGGAATACAATTTTTGCTTTTAGTTTCATCTCTCATTGTTACCTGAAATGCAAATTTTGCGAAACTTCAAACTGAAAAATCAAGGATACATATATGTTTGAAGTCAAATGTCATTTCTAGGCTACCCTTAAAAAGCCCCCCCCCCCCCCAACCATTTTAACTGCTATAAAATTGTCATAAAGGTTGAGAAAGGGAAAGTTCTGTGTTTTAAATTTGATTTTTATTGCTTTTTAAAAAGGTAAATATTGCAAAACTTCAAACTACAAAGCAAAAGTACATACATGTATATAGCTGAAGTCACGGGTCATTTCTAGGCTGGCCTGAAAGTGAACCCCTCCCCAAACCCAATGCCACCCACTTAAACTAAAAGCAAATAGCCATAAAGGGAGATGTGTTTCTGGGCTGCCTCTATTTGCATGAAACGATCATTGTTCCGTGTGGGCAAATTCACTTAGGGACAAGTCATATGAAAGGTTCATCTAACAGTACTGAAAAGCAAACATTGATCTTTTTAGAGAAAAGCTAAATGAAGTTAACTGGGATGCCTGCTTTTCCACATTTGATGTTGACTCGGCCTGCCTTGCTAGCACCACTAACTTGCGCTCAATCTTTTAAACCAAACAAAAGTGTTTCACAAAATGATTCTCCCTGGAACACAGCAAAATAATACAGTATTTTTAGTTACTGAACATCATACAGAAGACTGAAAATAGAAACTACAAACACAGCGAAAATACAGATCAGATAGAACACACAATGGTAAACCGGGCATGAACAATTGTGATTTTCAGCTGGAGAAAGGAGATCTCGATGGGCTTATATTCCCTCCAAGCGAAAAAGTGTAGAATCCATAGAGTTCACGAGGAGGCCAAAGCCTAAAACGAAAATCTGCATGTTGGAGGCATTTTCGCCAACTATGTAATCTGTATATTAGTGATTAAATGAAAACAGAGATGCTTATGGCAAAGTGTAATTCATTATTGTAAATAATGGACAGTTTAAGAGTAAAAACTGGCTGAATGTTTTCAAATAGTTTGGGTATGGTAGTTACAATGTGTTGATACCCTCTGTAATACCCAACGATTAAGGTGTTTCAGACATTCAATCCAAAGCTGATTTTTTTTTTTTTTTTTTGCATTATCTGAAATATGCCTTTTTGCCAACGATCCCACTCTAGCAGCAGAGACAATGAACAAGGATCTGAAATCATTGACCAACGGCTTGTCGTTTTCAACATTCATAGACAACATTTTTTAGATTAAGGACGAAAATAACACGGTAGGTCACCCCAACTTAATATTCCGTTAAAAAGTTGTCTTGAAGGTTGTTGATGTCCATTTGCGCTTGGTTCTTTGCTTTTCTGGAGATCTCTCCTGCTCAAATATGAACCACACCGTTGCAAATTCCACAAAATTTGTTGGTGTCCTAAAATGTTTACAGTACAAAAAGAACAGACTATCCCTAAAATCTCACTATTTGTCTTTGTCGGCTTGTGCGTATCCACTCAAGACCTTATTGTAGTCTTGAAAGGATACTTACAGGGCGACAAAGACAAATAGACTCGAAACTGTTCCGGTGGTGCAATCCGAGTTGTCAAAGGGGGGGGGGGGGGCTTTTCCCAATGTAATTTGCCAACTAATTATATTCTCGTAAACTGGGTGATACAAGTCACATAAAGATACTCCTGAAAGTATGTTTATTTAGTATAATCGTATCACAAATTGATAAAAATAGAGTAAGTTTTGGGACTAGGGTGTGGAAAAGTGAAATTCTACATTCTACTTTCTATATTCCTTGGATCCTCGCTTTGGCTAGTTAAATCGAAAGTTACTTCATCAAGTCTTAAAACAATTCAATATTCTATAGCTAGAGCAGTCATGAATATCAGCTGCTTACCAACCATGTCAGCTACTATCGGCCAGCTTGGATAGCTCCCAATCCAGCTCATTCTTGATCCAGTTTTTGTAAAGTATTTTCACAGAATGGTAAATGATTTACGAGAAACAAGTTTGTTTAAAAAAAACAGTTTTTCTGCTCTTTGTAAATGACAAAGATTTAGGCATGCGCTCTGATTGGCTACATTGTTATACAATATACACTATTCTAAGCAATTTGGGTTTGGATTTGGCGTTGAACAGTTAAGACCAGGAGTGGATTCGGGCCTTCATGAATCTTGGTTTACAATGTTAAGTTGTTTCATTTATTTCAGAAGATCGATGGCAAAGTTTCTTTAGTTTCGCAGTATGAAGAGGTCCACCTTTGGAAAAAAAGTATTTATCTTAGACGACTTTCATGGTTTGCGACTTACGTTTAAAGCCCGCACAAGCAAAATGTGTCTAAAGCAACTGCTGTTTTTTGTTAATGATAACTTCAAAGCAGCTCAACAAATCCAGCAGTCTATATTGACATTCCGTTGAAAACTTCAGCAGTTCCAAAACTATCTCATTTCTATAATTATTTTTCTATTGATTACTAACTGTACCTGAACTAATTGATAACTCTTCCGGTTATAAAGTGTCCATTTTCAATGTTGGCGAAAACTTTGGCAGGTAGAAACCAAGTTATATAAAACGATAATAATTTTGTCAAGTTTGTAACTGCAAAAGCAGTGGGAAATAATGGAAAACTAACAGCTAAATCTAATTGAAAATTCTATCTTTATAATGGCAGTATTATAATCACGCCAAGCAATGCCCGCAGCCCCTCGACGAAACAACGCATCACCGCGACAAGTTCATCTCAGGGTATCGAAAAAGTGGATAAAAGTGAAAGTATCAATAAATTAAAGTTCAACCCACGGCGGTAGGGTATCAAAAGGTAAATTGACCTTTCACCCGTCAATATTGAGTGAAGTGGACGTAAGGCCACAGCATGAAGACAAAGGTGGTCATGTCCACAGTACCGCATTGAAAGTCCGTTGACATGTAATCGGTTTCATGTCCTGAGATATTCCACACAACGCACGGCTAATGCAGAGGACACAGCCTCGCTGCCATAAGACTGTCTGGTTCAGCTTGGTCCAGCAATTGCCAAGACATGGCGGTCACTGTTACAACAGGGGCCAATTTAACTGCAGGTCACAAAAAGGTTTTGGTTGGCACTGTCGATTATTCACCTGGATTAACACCGTGTCTCTATACAAATTACAATGTGACTACTAAAGATCAAACCAGGGCAGGTGAGATATTGTTAGGTCGGACACTGATTGGTTAAAACTCGTGACGTCAACTATTGATGATGGGAATCAGAGAAAGGGTGGTGGCTGGTTACTTTAAGGTCAGAGACAGTTCCCTGCAATATTAAAGATGCGCGACCGCTCAGAGTTAGACAGAACAGACGGATCACACCTGAACGGTTCACGGAATAGTTTCAAGTTGACTGAACATATATATATATTTGGCGCGAGAGACTTTTTAGACGAGTGTTATTGGTACAAAACATTGCGGTTTATAACTTTGACATCAGTGATATTCTTCTGTTGGCCATGAAATTGCAATCGAGAAAGCACATATCTCAACCGCACAGCCAGAGTGCATTGTCTATAATGAATGAAGGACAGTCAACGCGGGTTGTAGTCATGGGGGCGGCCAGTGTAGGTAAAACTTGCCTGATCAAAAAGTTTCTGTATGACACATTCACTGATGAACATTGTCCCACTGTGGAGGACCTGTACGGCAGTGAATACAACGATGGTGACAACCAGGTGAGTCTGGAGATTTTGGATACAACAGGCACCTATGTTTTTCCCGCCATGAGGAAACTTGCAGTCTCTCAAGGAGATGCTTTTGTGCTTGTTTACAGTGCCAGCGATTCCAAGTCTTTTAACGAAATCACGAACCTGAGAGACAATATCATAGAACTTAAAGGACAGAATGTTCCCATTGTGGTTGTCTGCAACAAAATTGATCTGGATGATGCTGATGCCAACAAAACCAAGAAAATAACTGAAGCTGTTGTAAGCGTGGACTGGGGACATTCTTTTGTTGAGGCCTCCGCTAAGGACAATATCAATATTTCTGCTATTTTTGGTCAAGTTTTTGTTCATGAAAAAAAGCCTGCTTCTTCAACGCTTCCTGTCACAATCTATACCCAGGATATTGAGTCAGAAAGCTTCAAAGGTATGTCGTAACGTGTGAACTTTTAAGAATTACTGGAGGCAAAAAAAAAAACTTGTGTCGTAATATGTGAACTTTTAACAACTTCTGCCGCCCAAAAGCTTGGAATGGTATACTGCAACATGTTGACGTTTTCCAATTACTGCGGCCAGAAATCGTAAGAACTTATTTGGCGAGCGATCACCGGATCCAGAAAGCTTCAGCGGTTTGTCGCAAAATATGAACTTTAAACGAGTACCAAAAAAGCAAGCTTCGAAAGTATGTTGCTGGCGATAGACTTTCATCCATTGCCTGATAATAAAGGACAGAACTTTGCTGACCAAGCACATGTGGTGTTAGAATGTTCTAGCCGATTAAAGGCCTATTCTGGAACTGTCATATCGAAACGGAAAGAAAAAAATAAATATATAGATGTGCACGGCAAAACGTGGCTTTCCAATGCCAAATGGTAGAGACATCTGATAATGCTATCATAATTGAAGCAATTAAATATTGATATATTGCGCGACGAAGCAAAGCAAAAACCAATACTCAGGTGTCATTTTCATCACTATCATCATAGACAAAGTATTTTCATTGACTTTGGCCAAACACACGTCGCGTTGGTGCTAAATATCATTCAAGACTGTCAGAGGTGCTATATTTATTGAAGACTATCAGTTTCACAGAGTGTCTGTGCGACAGAACACCACGTGGCCATAGGACAATCATTCACGGAGATCTAGTGTGCATTACGTTCTGTTGCAGCTTAATGTTAAATCATTAGTAACTTTATGGTCATCATCTGTGATATTTACATTTTTTTCATTCTTTACAATAAAACAGATTATGTAAACGTTAACCACGTCTATTTTGTCAATTATATGCAATTTGATGACGACTGAGAGTTGATGCTGACGACCAGTCCCTTGCATTCAAACGACCCGTCAAGCTTCCTGGTTTTACATGCATCATGCACATTATTAAACTCGTGACGTCATTCAAGCTATACTTCAGAGTTACTTTACCGGGATATGGTGTAACTGTATATGTCAAATGTTATAAATTGCAGAAAAGGTTCCAAAGAAGAAATGGGGTCGACAGGGTTGTTTTTAACGGAACAGGGTGATATTTGATATCTTTAAGGTTGGAAAATCCGGGAAAAGGTTTTGAGGAGGAAACAAAGACGATAGGGGTGCCTTTCTCATAATGATTTTTCAAATTAAGAAGTTAAGGCCTTGTCACGCAAACTATTACATAAAATCCAAAAACCAGAACGAACATGCAAACACAAGTATGGTCCCGGAAAACGAAAAGCTCGTCTTTACTGTAGAGCGGTGAGAGGTACGCACTTGTCTTCAAAGGCCTTGGTGACGTCACGTACATGGATATAATGACTGCATCTTCAGCGGTCCATCACAAGCAGCTTCAGTTCAATGATTCTTGGTAAAACAAAACACGATTGTCTCCAACCTTTGACACGTGAGAAGGAAAAACCAAGCGAGATTATAATTCACGTACGAGCCAAGTAATGAGGAGTCCAGAAATATCACATGATAATGTGGGGTTCGGCTTGTCGAGTAAGCATTCCTGGATCATCTTTTTTTTTTTCGTTCAAAGGAGCATGCTCCAACCGCATGACTGGTTTCAAGGAAACTTTTTCATTTTTTCTGAACCCCTTTTCTGCTTATATACTCAGACAGAGTCAACAGGTTCCCGTGGCGCTGTTTGTAGCCAGGGCAAGCCGTTGACTTGGGGAACGGCTTGGGGGCACGTATCAATAGGTCTAACATATATTTTTTATTCAAAATATCATTTGTGAAATACAGATTTGAGGGGAAAAAAATAAAGAAATACGACAATTTATTTGAGGCCGCTTTCGGATGACTTAGGCGGGAAATGAATCGAGATACACACATGACAAAGATCCCCATAGGCACATGGATTCGGATACCTTAAAAAAGACCAAATTGTCTGGTCAAACAAATGGGGGGGGGGGGGGGTGCCTGTATAATGAGCAAACAGTTTGATGTCATCGTCCGGGTCTGTGTCTGTCTCTATATACGTTCGCACGTAATTACATATATATGTATGTCGATTTTCATTCAGGGAATTAGCATTGATTGAATGCATTTCTCAATTGTATACAAACGTGTAGAATGAATCAGGTAAACCAGTTGCAATTTACAGCCCAAGTGAATGTTGCAGTAAATCAAAACTAGCCCATCTATAATAATAATACAAGTATAGGTGCTTTTCATATCTAACATATGCATTCTTTAAGTGATATATATGTTCACGTTGCAGTTGTAATTACTAATATGAACGATATAACTAACATAAACGATTTACTCGATTTTTATAGTGTTGAAACCATCCAGTTACGTTTCGTAGAAAACTACAGCTTCTACGAATTTTGTTGCTGTTATTGTTATTATTATTATTGTTGCTGTTATTGTTATTATTATTATTGTTGTTGTTATTGTTATTGTTATTGTTATTATTATTATCATCATCATCACCACCACCACCCCCCCCACCACCACCATCATCATCATCATCATCATCATCATCATCATCATCATCATCATCATCATCATCATCATCATCATCATCATCATCATCATCATCATCATCATCATCATTATTGTTATTGTTATTATCATTATTATTATTATTATTATAACCAACATCATCATCATCATCATCACCATCATTACAAACCTGTTAATTGCCTCTTATACGTATCACCTGACCTGAAACTAAAAGCAACTTCCAACCTTACTTGGATAAAGTCAATGAATATTACACAACACGGCAGTAAATATCCATAAGAAAAATACCATTTTAAAACACACATCACCAAAATTAGCAAATAAATGAATATGTAAGTAAATAAATAAATAAATAAATAAATGAATGAATGAATGAATGAATGTATGAATAAATAAATAAATAAATAAATGAATAAATAAATAAATAAATAAATAAATAAATAAATAAATAAATAACACTCTTATTTCGGAAGTGCAGTGCTTGAAACTGCTCAACTGTTGTCATCTGAATTTGAACAATAAGATTAATGCCTCCTTAAATCAATTTAGTGCCCAAATCAGTATACCAATATACTGAGTTTTTTCCACTGTGCGAAGCCTGGGGTTACCACGAAATACCGATTGATAAACATTTCGCAAGTAATAAACTCAACAATAATTTGAACTTATCTTTTAATGAGACACATAAAAATTGTTTGTATTTCTCATTATGACCACATAAAAAGTAAGCAAGTATGCAGTGCTTAATAAACTGGGGAAGTTACATTCGTTTTCAAAATTTCCAAACAGATGAGTAAGAAGAATTGGCTGCGAATGGTACAGATAAAACTGGAAAGTGCTGTCTTTTTAATGTGGAACATGTTGATGCCTGGAAGTTTAAAAGGATTATATATATATATATATATATATATATAACTTATTTTCCTGCAACGAAATGTGGGGAAGTATCAGTTTGCACAGGGACTTACCATTTAACATAAAGGTAAATATTACAAGTTTTAGAATATTAAATATGCATGACTTGAAAATCGAAAGTAGTAGAGAAAATCGACCACCAAAATTCCCTCTGGAAGAAACATTATGCGAAATTTGTGACATTATAAGGGGCAAGGTCGAAATCGAAAGAAAAGATCTGTATGGTGCAATTACTGATATTTTCTACTATTTAAGAATTAAGCGGACTCTGAAAAGATATGCCCAGTAGGCTGATTGAAGTTAAACAATCGCCTCAATCTCGGTTTCAGGAAAAATTCTACACAAGCAAATCCTGAAGAAAACATTAATTTTCTGCGCAGAAGTATTATTACGTCACATGGCACAAGGGCCGTACATGCAGGTATGTATGTACGTCCCTGATCGCGGGTTCTAAAGCGGTAAAAAATAAATTCCAAACAATGTATATATGCGCAACTCGCGCTCTTTAATAAGTCATAATGCTTGTGCTAATGCAAATAGGCCGTGGTGTTAATTGTGTTTGCAACCATTGTTCTCCATTTTTGTCTTTTATATTTACAGAGACGATGTATATGAAACGATATATTAATAGTTAAGTATGAGTACATCATATGGATATATTTTCTATCGTGTTATATGTATATGATATTTCTGCAATGGACCCCTAAGAGAAATAATGCAACAGTATAATAGGGTCATGAACGGTACATTGACGGAATACGAAACAACTCTACGAAGTTTAAACTTTGTACAGAAGCATTTATTTCTCTTTCCTTCAGGTAATTTGCAATGTCCTATCCATTTTGAATAGTGACGCTGACTGTGCGAGTGACCGATGCATGTACCCAGGACTCCAAAATAGCCGGTGAATACGGCTAAGGGTTGTTGCAAGGGTGCAGCATGTCATGATATATGCTAATCAAACATGAACTCCAGGTTGGAAATGATCCAATTAACGGAAACATAAGACATTTACCATCCTAAGACCTTCTTCACCTTTTATTGTTGGCCAATTTATGTCCCAGGGACTGAAAGTTACGGCAACAGTTGTTATGTGATCGAGTAAGTAAGAAATGGCTATACCATGTGGCGCGTCTTGTGGCTAATTTGAATTTTATGACCCTTTGTTACCCTTGGTTGAGGGCAGAAAAAGCAACTAGTAGGTATATAAGAACTTGTACATCCAGATTGAATAAAGAAATTATGCAACTACATACTCAACATGCACGATGATGTCTTTGGGAGACGGCACACGGGCCTTGAGAGCAACGTCGCTCGACCCAATGGCCAGCCCAGGCAGCAAAAACTTAAAACATGTAAACACAGGCCCATTTGAAATTAGATGTTAGCTTGGAAATTGAATGAGAGAGAGAGAGAGAGAGAGAGAGAGAGAGAGAGAGAGAGAGAGAGAGAGAGAGAGAGAGAGAGAACGCATATTGTGATATGACCTGAGCGACATCAGTTAATTCTCATTACCGACAGGGAGCGTCAATTTAATTAAGTTGGGGGATATTTGTTGAAATGATTAAATGGATTTCATCAGAAGAACACTTCGATTTAATCAGATGACCAAATACAATTTATTTATTCTTCTGACCAAATCGATTTAATCATCTGAAAATGTGTTTGTTCATGTGATCAAATTATAGTATGTTCCTCTGATTAAATCTATCTAATCACAGGATCAAATCAATTTATCCAGAGTAACAAATAGATTGTATTTAATCACACCAACAAGTATATTTGTTCACCTTATGAAAACGATTTATTCATCTGGTTAAAAATTTAAATACCTGACCAAATACTCAATAAAACAGGAAACAGCGTTTGTGTGTGTGTGTGTGTGCGTGTGTGTGTGTCTGTCTGTGTGTGTGTCTGTGTGTAGTGTATTCATGGAACACTGTGGAGGATGGTCCAGTGTTGGCTTACCTTTGGCAATTCGCTCCACTTTCATTGCTAGGTTGGCTGTGATTTTCGCCGTTGGGTTCACACATATATGCTGTGTATCATACGTCCGGAGTAAGTACGTTTAGCGCCAATAGAATCTGAAGAAATTAGTAAAAATACTTTCAATTTTCACATGCTAGTCATGGGACCTTGTTAACCTTTGCATCTTGATTACTGGCAATTGGTATCTGCTCTAAAATATTCGTTTCACATGGACATTTCTCTAAAACGAATTATTGGATTTTAATCAAATAAAAACTAATTTACTCTACAAATTCTTTAGAGCAAAATGTTATCTGGAATTTTCAAAAAAAAAAAAAAAAGAAAAAAGGATCAGTTCTGTTTTTATATGCGTTTACAGCCATTCTCTTCAAGTGTGGAGAACGATGTCCAAGGTACCTAAAAACTTTCATAAAGTGACACATTTCATTTTACTGTAAATATACATATCTATGCCTTTATACCAAGATCAGTACGGCCTTTCAATAAAAGTAAGTGATCACCCACACTGTTGGAATATAGTGTCATAAGGCGTCCGACATGGTGATTTCAGTCTTTGTTCATACTTAAAATAATATAACAACTGGAGGATCCCTTCCCTTGAACCCTTCCTAATTCAACTGTAAATATGCAAACAAAAAACATTAAGAATAAGGTAAATGATCAAAAACTACAATTTGGCACTAAAACCAAAATTGTCACTCAATATTATGTCAACAATATAACACATTGGTTTCCTGGACCTGCAACTGCGATGTCTGTAATAAATAGAGCTAGTGCGTGCAGTTTAATATTATTTTTACGCATGCATATATGTGCTCAATTGGCTTGTTAAAATTTCATCAAATAATTTTTGTAAAGTTTCATTATATTCTCGCATTGGACATGGTAAACCCAAATTACTTCCCCGTACAATGTTTGACGAGAATGTAGCCGTGGGTGGTAAGAAGAAGTCGAAATTGTAAAATCGTTGACAGACAGACAACGGAGACAGAAAGAGCAACATCCTACATTCCTGATTTACAAGTCAGCTGAAGTCAAAATCACAAAAAACGCCCCCTCTTCATGTCTGTTTGATTGCAAACAATTTGCTCCCTTGCCTGAACGTCACACGAGGATCCGGTAATGAAAACTTTGGTCGCTTTACATACCTAGGAAATAAATGAATGTTATAGAAAGCTGTCATCCATGAGTCAGGTGTCAGATCTGGAATGTTCATGGTACAATACCATTAACTCATTTCACCCTAATGACGCCTTTTCACGTTAATATCTAAATGTCGTCTGCCAATTGTATTTAACTAATTTAGGGATTATTTTAAAAAAATGGATGAAACTTGCATGGAATATTATTCTAATTTATATACCCATGGTCAACAGCTTACCTTGGCGCGCGCCCTGAGCACGCCAAAGAAAGCTGGTGACTCGGCCTTCTATTCAGGGTGGAATTGGTTAAGGTGGTTCTCAATCGCAGAATCCCATATCTTATAGAGGTAGTGAAACAGGACGGTCTTAAGTTTGCATTCTGTGGCCTAAATGACCTCATTATAGCATTTTATGCAATTGACTTGCCAGCCACTCAGATGAGCTTGCCTTGAGGTCTGTCTTACGCGCATCTGTTGTCAAACATAAACGAGTTCAGATGTTCGACCTTTCCTCAGAAAGCGCAAGTCCGATCCTCTTTCAGAGGGACTTGCGTGTGCAACGTGGACAAACTAGTCTAAAGCCGTGTATCTCGGGCCTACAAACTAGTATTAAGGGCACGTTTTCTCCTGGACCAAATGCAGTGTTGACGTTTTAGTGACCCATGATTGTGTTATAGTAACGTGTTATTTTGGTGATACAGATGTTGACATCTTACAGAAAGTTATTTGTACATGTTGCATGTATAATGTTGTGTTAAGTTTCAAAAAACAAAAAGAGTTTACGAACTGCAGTGGTCAAATGGTTATAAAGTGAAAGCCGTGTACTCTCTCCACATGTTGCTTGGGTTTGTGGGTTGCTTTTTGCTGATGTTTCTGCTATGTGTATTCATTGCCAATTGTCGTAACCCAAATTTCCTCAAAGGACACAGATGTTTGATAGTGTGTTCATTTGCTTGAGTTAGAAGTTTGCTTTGTTTTTTTGTCACAAGAACCCTCATAAACTAAAAAATAATAACGAAATGCACAAAAAACATATCACATAAAGATGAATTGGAGTGCGAGGCATAGAAATGCCTCATATTTTTTTATTGAAAGTAAAGGAAATACATTTTATTATGTTATTGATATTTATCGTTTTTAATAAAGTAGTTCATTTGTTTTGTATGAATTATTCTTGTGTTTTTATGTTTGATAATGTAACACAGGGAAGGAAACACAGAAAACAGTTGTCCTTTTTAGAGGCTTTATTGAGTTTAGCTGACCAAAATCAAGAACCCCAAAACCCCGAAAATACAAATATATGAATAAAAATAAGAAGATTGATCAATACAATGAACTGAAATTAAAACTTATGTCAGATACAATAACTGTATAACTTCTCCTCTCAAGTTATTTGTGGTTGTGCAAGTTAAATTTCTTTTCAACAATGCTATACTCATAGACATAACACGGAAAGCTTTACCAACTTCCAGTCAAGGTAAAAATGGTGGGTGCCGTATCACAGCAATACACTGCATGCAGTCAAGAGACTGAAATCTCATAACGCACAACTTGTCATACATTCCATTCCATTCAGCGGTAAATCCTTGTAAAACAATATGGCAA
>OZ026623.1:31568656-31611053 GCA_964020975.1 Hermodice carunculata
ATAATGATAATGATAATGATAATGATAATGATAATGATAATAATAATAATAATAATAATAATAATAATAATAATAATAAACTGTGGGTCTGAATAATGGTTAACCAAGACGGGAAGTCCTGCTCATCTATTTATTCCAGCGTCCCTGCACCCGAGTGCCTGCTTGAAAGTGGGTAGTCACAGGAAAGCTCCTTCTCGAAAGGTGCTGCCAGCTAGTGGCTGGTCAGGACACTACATCTCTCAACCTTTGTAAAAGGGTTTTGTTTTTCATTGTCCCTTTCCAAACTTTTATGACCGTTTCTTTTTAGAAGAAGACTTGTAATATTTCAAACGACATGATACCCCAGAAGTATACTTACAACGATCCCTTTTTTTTAGCATCTGTGTATCTTGTTTTCATTTTCTCAACGATATTCTTCTTTTACATGTTTTGTTAGCGACTTTTCACTCCCACATGATAACTAAATTGAAATTTCAGAAAGCTTTTTGTCATAGCATCTGATTCAGATACGCTGTCGTAGATTCTGTGTTTCGTGTAAAACCAGTCATCCAATTTAGTATCAGAAAACGTTTGTTTGATTGAAAGTAGCTCTTGACAAATTATTTCAACAAGGGATATCGATCTTCACAAGTTAGCTGAGACACGGGGGTCTTTAAGTGGACCCAAGTGGATTTTTTTTCAAACTACAGATTAAAATACAAGTCGTTAAGGCCATATTTATAGTATGCGTGTAGATGCGCTACAAATAAAACTTTGTCAGTTAGGCGCCAAAATTTGAATCAAACCTGTTAGATATTATCGCCATAGGTGTGACAATGAAAACAATGGTTGCTCACTCTTCTGTACAGTCAACGTTATGTCATTGAAACAAAATTAAAAGAGTCAGGATTAGGCTCAGGTATTGACGGTGATGGTTACATGAACATACCCTTTCACTCACAATCCACTGAATTCGCTATCAGTCACACCAAAGTCGATGTTTCCCAGAACAAAAACAGCGCGTACACCGGTGTGAATCAAACATGAGATAGACTGCTGTAGTTGATTGAATAAAACGTTTGGTCAGCTGTGCAGTTTATCAACGGACTTAGTAGGTGGCCTTCCAAGAGATGATTGTTCCATGCTCATAGATCCCGCCACTATTTGAATAAATCACGATTTGCTCACCAGTGACAAGCGTAGTATAATTACACGAGCGGATGAACATGCCTGGGCCAATAGATGTGCTGTTGGCATCTGCCATAATAGTGAAGGCCTGACAGAAGACAATTCGTTTGAACTTGGTTTAAGTAGCAAGGAGCACTATGACAGGACGCAATCATATGAAACAGGACATGTGACATCTGTTGCAAATTTTTTATTAAGGCCTACATATAGTTTGGTTTTTAGCATTAGGGGAGAAGCAACAGCAAATGGATTTTATGTGTGCATAACCACAATGCATAGCCGCAATGACCTCTTCACAATGCGCAATAATTCAATAGATTACTTTCCGTTCACACACCTCCATAAACTATAGCATGCTGGGCCTAGCAACCATTTAGATATATGTACATCTTAATTAAGCCATTATGCCCCAAGTTAACGCACACTCGTAGACTCAACTGTATTATCAGAGAGTCATAGGGTGTGATAATTATGGGTACACAGCCCAGGAACCTTTGTACAGACTTCAACTAGTTTGTCGATTTTGCGAACAAGTTTGAAGTTGCGAACCTCTCTCATCCCACGAATAGCCCGCAAGTTCCGGTATCAACACCAATCGTTTAGAAGCAAGCATAAGCGCCCACCATGTTGTCGATGTTGTAAACTAGCCACAATATTATTGCGGAGGTGGAGTGCTCATGTAACCCAACTTTATTATAAAGCGAATTTTGCAAGATTATCATGGGTAAATCAACAATGTGACCACAACGGCTCACGGTGTCGGTCATGTTTGGCTCAAAGGAGCTGAACGTTTTTCCTGTGGTGATTTGCCACCCAAAAAATAAAAAGTGGCCCCTTTTTCTGCGCACTTCCTATTACCTTTAACTGTTCTCGTTAATCATTAAAATGCTGCCAGTGTAAAAGTTTAGTTTATGCGTCATATTTGTGAAGCATAAAAATAAGCACTTTGAATTAACTTATGAACCATTTGTTTGCCTCTTGAGTTTGTCTGTTTGCACAATCTAGTGACAATTTTTAGCTTTAAGCAGATCTCAGAAGAATGACTAGGAAACAGTCAACATTTTTTTACACTTTAGCGTGTAACAAAGGGGAAAAATATAAACATGAGCAATAAAGTTTACTTCTTAAATGTGCTCTGCGCGAGACGTGATTGAGTTTGGAGTGCAGGACAGAGATGCAAATCTTTAGGCCCATTTCGTAATCGCTACTTTTCTGGTTTGTTCCATCGGTCCGACGAAAATTTCTCTGGCAAACCCTTTCTTAGAAAATCCTGGCTGTGGGCCTGCTTGATGTTTGCCCGTGAATTTAGGGGAGTGGCATTCATTCGTACTTTGAGCTTCATGTTGTTCAACAGTCTTGAAAACTCCGTTGAACTATACTTTGTAACATAAGACGGACTCCTTGCAAAATTGCGTTCCCTTGCATGCACCACTTGCTCGAACAACACGAAGAAAAGAGTCATTCAGCTTCAACTGACCCAATGGTGTAGTAGGTACGACATGGCAAATAAACGACATGTATGTCTTTAAGACTTTGAAAAGGCGTTCGATGCAATACGTCCGATGGTCATTTCCACGAACTTCTTGCAATTTGCATCAAAGGTAAATTGTAGGACATTATCAAAGACATGTATCTTAATTCTGTTTTGCAAATTTAACACTAAGCTGGTTTAGCAGAATGATTCTGATAACCAGAGACGTTCAACGGGGTTGTGTGTTTAGGCTAAACTTGGTCACATTTTCAATGACGTACTCACCAAATTTGGTTATACGTGTGAGCTCTTGTGGTCACATAATAAGATAACCAAATGTTCCCTGTAGGCAGGTGAATCAGTTTTAATATTTAGTTCAGAATAAGGCTTAGGCGATTGTTTAAATGTTTCCTTTACGCAGGTGACTTCGTTTTAATATTTGGTTCAGAAAGATGCAGAGATTATTGTGCAATACCTGCCAACTACATATAAGCAAGTTACAAAATGTAGCGTTGGGTGACAGTGTTTATTCATTATGTATATATATATATATATATATATATATATATATATATATATACATATATATATATAAAACAACGGGTTCCTCTTGAGAATTAATATGCATTTTTAAAGAACGAAAAGGAATATAGAATATGAAAAATGTTCTACTTCCAAGCTCCACTCTGCCCTTCCAAATATAGATTTAGTATTAAAGCATCCATGGGTAAATTTTATGAATAGCTTAGCTGATATATTAGAAACTCCACATAAATACACTTAGATACACCATAAATAGATTTCGTGAAATGTCGCCAGCCAACAACTGTTGCGCGCTGCAGTGACTGATGTGTTCACCCAGATTAAATCCAGTGTAAATATCCGGTTTGCCGGTAATTATACGACCATCGGTGTTCAATTCATTTGAAAAAGTAGAGAAGTAATCGTATCTAAATAGGTGACGAAGCCCTCCTTGTAAGATATTTTCAACAAATTAATGTTAAAGTCTTGACCTATAATGACCTCATTTTTGACCCTTTGTGGCCTATTCACTACCGCAGTTAAATCCTCGTTGAAACGTCAATAATTTTCCATCAGGTCCCTTGGTGGCCTGCAGATTTTACTCAAGATAACCTTTTTAGCTAGTGTTCTGCGAGTTATTTATAAATTGGCTTTACCATATGTCTGACGTTTGACAAATGTGCAGATCTTTAGAGTTGTATGATTCTTTAACATAGATGGCCAGTCCTCCGCGTGATGAACGCCTTTTACCTTGAGATATTACAGAGTAATTTGCAATTTCAAGAAGTGATAAATGTGCTCCATCACATAACCAAGTCTCCATACCACTCTTGGAGGGGCAACATTGTTTATCTAAATTGTGAAGAAGAAGTTTTAGTTCATCTATATAAGCATTTAGTGATTCACAGTTTATAGAGTTAATTAGTTTCAAAATTTAGGAGTCACATGACAAAATACCTTACGGATTATCTGACAAACCCAACTCAAAGTAAGCTGCGCTTCACAAGTGTTACAGGTGATAAGATATAAAACATAATAAACTCTTTAAAACAGAAAAAAACCTAGCTGTGGCCATGACAATTTGTCTGTCAATCTATTGAAACTGATAAAAATGTAAATACATAAGCAAAACCTATCTTTATAAATCAAAGGACCAACACAGGAATTTTTCCAGACTTACTAAAAATTGCTCGTTCCATCGATTTGTAAAAAGAATGATAACGCTGTTTTTATAACTATAGGCCGTTTCTGCTGTTTCTGTAATTTCCAAAATATTTCAAAGGGTCATCTTTGACCAGACTCATCAATACTTTAAGACAAAAATCTCTATTAACCAAGACAATATGGCGTTAGATAATGCCACTCGACTGAATTAGTTACATATGAATTAATAGACAGGATTCTGACTGAAATGAAAAAAGGAAACATACTCATATATATTGATTTGTCGAAGGCGTTTGATACTCTTGATCACAACATCTTACATCATAAATTAATCTATCATGGAATAGGACACAGGGCTTAAGTTGTTTGGAAGCTAAATGAACAACAGGAAACGATCTATAATCTTTGACAATATAAAATCTCCCTTTATAAGAAAAACGACTAGCGTCCAAGGATTGATCTTAGGTCCGCTGCTGTTTATAATATACATCAATTGCATTATAGAAACATCAAATTTATTATACATGCAGATGGTACCACATTATATAGTACTTTTAATATTGTTAGTACACAGAGCTCCAACAATATCATTTCTCAAATTATAAACGCCGAGCTGGACAAAGTTAGCACATGGTTAAGGTTCAACAAATTATCTGAATATAATGAAAACAAAATTACGTTATTCTATAAGCCTTTAAAGAAATTAGGTATTTCATATCTTGAAACAGTATTTAAATGTGTTCATAAGTTTAATCTTTTGGGATTAATGTTCGATAACAAATGTGAACTGGAACAACATATACAGAAGATTTCAGCCAAAGTCTCTCAGAAAGCGAGCATTTTAAATAAACCGAAACGATGCATTTCAATCAAAATTCTGTTAATGCTTTATAACTCCTCAATACTACCTCATTTAAATTATTGCATTCTTGCATGGGAACATAAACTAAAGAGATTTTTTCAGCTCAAAAACGAGCTGGTCGTTCAACAATAAATAGCGCCTTTAATGCCCATTAGAACCAATAGTTAAAGTGATAAAAATGCTAAAACTTGACAATATATATATATATATATATAATACAGCTTTTGAAATTTTATTACAAATTAACAAATGATACATTGCCAAAATATTTTGACAACCTTTCGATTTTTCCAGCACTAACATATATGATTATAACACAAGACGTAGGAACAATATATTTTTAACAATTGGTGTTTTTACAAAGCAGTGTAAAGGGCATCATCAACAACAATAATAATGATGATGATGATGATGATGATGATAATGATAATGATAATAATAATAATAATAATAATAATAATAATAATAATAATAATAATAATAATAATAATAATAATAATAATAATAATAATAATGTGGCTCTCCGCTTGTCTGCCGCAGTCCTGTGTCACTAAGTGACACAGGTTGCCTAGGGTAAAGAAAAATAAAATCCATCCCTCACACACCCTATCCCCGCCTCTAAGGCTCAGGCTTTTCCAATGGGAACTCCCATGGGAGCCCTTATAAGGGCTACCACCATTCCCATTCCCTCCCCTCCCTGTACTCTGGGATTCTAATTTAACCTGTTGCCTTCTAACTCTATTATTTCATTCCTTTTCTCCCAGCATCCTACAAGGTAGTCCTGCATATTTTTTATTACCTTTGCTGCCTCCCAGAAAGCCACCTTTCAAACCTAAAATCCATGCTATATGTTCCTTTTCCTCTAAACACTGAACCTCTTCTAAACCCTTGTAATTGTAATCTTCCCTGTGCAACTTTCTGAAAAAATCTCCCCTTCTCTTTCCATATGCATCACACCACAACAGCTAATGATCCACTGTCTCATCTGCCTCTTGTCTACATGACTTACACTTTCCATCACTACCTGTTGTCCACTTCTGTTTTCTCTTTTCTAGATTGATTACTCCTGCCCTACTTTGAAACAGAAGCTTGGATCCCTTCCCTCCATCCCAACACACACTTTTCTTTGGCTTTTCTAATACCTTGTATGCTTTCAATGTAATTTTTTCCCTGACTCCTCTTTTGCAGTCTTCTTTCCAACCCTCTGTAACAGTCTTACCTATATATACATTCCAATCATCCACCTTATCATATCCTTTTACTTCATATTTCTCTACTAACCCTTCTTTGTCTTTGACCCATCCTGTTTTTTCCTTGACTACCTCATTGTAAACTTTCCTGCACCACCTGTCTTCACTAATTGCTTGTAAATAGCCCCAGTACTTTAACTTAGCTTTAGCAATGCTATCTGTGATTTTATTCCAACCTAACTCTCCTAGGACTACTTCTGTTGCTGTACATGGTGGTGCTCCCAATATCCATTTCCCCATCTCATTCTGTGTTTTCTCCATTCTCTGGACATCTCCCTCACTTACAGAAATCACATCTAAGCCATATATCATCCCTGGTATTGCAATTTTATCCCATAATACTCTTGCGGTGTACACTCTGTTGGAACTGTTCAGTGCAGTAGATTTAATCATTCCCTTCTTCCGATTCATTTTCTGTTTAATCTTCTCCACCTGATACCTGAACACGCCTTTACCCATTGCATTTATCTTAACATCTAGGTATTCATACTCTTCAACCTCCCCAATTTCAATTAACTGTTCCTGACCTTCTGGAATTTGGAACTGCCCAATTCTCCATTATTCCCATCTGGTTTCTTCCCAAGAGTCATCACTTTACGCTTATCCTTACTAAATTCTAACTCCATTTTTTACCGTATTCCCCTGCTATGTTCAGCATCTCTTGTAGTTCTTTCAGGCACTCTGCCATGAGTACAATGTCATCTGCAAAAAATAGACCTGGAATTCTTAGATCACCTACCCTTATTCCCTTATCACATTCCATCAACTGATCCCACAAGTCTTTAACATACAAAGTGAACAAAATTGGGGACAGCACACAACCCTGCTTTAGGCCTATATCCAGACTTGCATTCTCTACTTCTACCTGACCTACTGAAAGTGTACAGTCCACATCTTTATAGTGGGCTTTTGAAATTTCTAGAAAATTTCCACCAAATCCTAGTCAGCTTAGTTTTTCCCATAGAGCATCTCCCAATGCCCTGTCATAAGCTTCCCTCACATCTAAGAAACCCATGAAGACTTTCTTCCGCTTTTGTCTTGCCAGTTCTAACACCTAGGTCAATGTGAAGATGTGGTCACCTACCCTTCTACCTGGTCTGAATCCATTCTGAATTTCTTCCAGAAGACTGAGCCTTTCAACTATTCTGCTTAGTCTCCGGTACATTATCCTACTGAATATTTTGCCCACATTTGATGAAATCGCAATGCCCCTGCACTGGTCCAGTTGGCCTCCTGGGCCCTTCTTTGGGATATATGAAATACTAAGTCTATTCCATTCCTTTGGTATTTGTCGTTTCTCAATGACCCTATCAAAAAGCAACTGTAAACTATTTTCAATTTCTTCTGGCCCTCTCTTTATGAATTCTGTCAAGATATCATCAGGTCCTGGAGCTCTGCATAACCGCATCTGTTCAACTGCTATTTTAACTTCTATACTTCTGATTCTACAACACATCTCTGGATCCCATTGATCCTGCGTGTACTCTGCTTGACACCCTGATACTGTTCCCTGACCCAACTGTAGGTTATTGACTTCTTCCCAATACTCCCTTAAAGCTTCCTGTATTTCTTCCTTGTTGTCTGTCCTTTTCCCTCTGTGCATGATTTCCAGTGCTTTATTCTGTTTTCGCCGATTAACCTGTTTCCAAAAGATGACTGACCCCCCCCCCCCCCTCCATTCTCCATTATTTTCCTTGTCATTTGTTCATTATCACTGGCCCTCTTCTCTGCTTTCATTTCTGCTACATTCTGTCTACATTCTATATACTGTCTCTTAGCTTCTTTTATATCACCTTGTGAATACCTGTTTTTTTCTGGCTAATCTCCATGCTGCATTTTTAACCCTCTCTCTTTTTATGTCTCCTTTCAGCTCTGGGTCTATTCTATACCCTAGGCTTTCAACTGGGACTTTCTTTCTACCTATCTTCTCCTGTGCTACCTTAAGAATCCTTCTGGTCAGGTCCCCATTCATTTCCTGTACTTCTCCTTCCTCTTCCCATCTATTCATCTATTCCTGCAATTAAACTTTTAGAGTTTCTTGATACCCTACCCAGTCTGTTTCCTCCTTAATATTCCACACCCATTTAGTCCCCCCTTGGTTTCTTCTTTGGTATTTCATGTTAATGGAGACTATCATCCAGTTATGGTCACTGCTTATATCCAATCTCCCTTCATCATCTACTTCACATATTTGTGTCATTTGAAATACTCCATTGTCCACTAAAATGTAATCAGTTATTGTCTGCCTTTCACCAGATGCCCATGTCCACTTTCCTTTACATTGTACATCCCTATTAACTTTACTCAGACCCAAATTCCCTTGTGAAATGCAGTAGCCTGGTTACCATTCCTTTATTCTGCTATTCCCTCCCTCTATTCCACTCATTCCATTTCCTGTGTGTCCGTTAAAATCCCCAGCTATCATAACCTGGTAGCCCTGCTGCTGAATGTCACTAACAATCATTCTCATCCTATCATATATCTGGTCATTCCATTTATTAGGTAACCCTTTATGACCCACATACACTACAGCTACTGCTACCTTATTTCCATTTGACTATTTCTATCCACTGCATCTCATTTTTCACCTCGATGTCTTCTTCCCATGAGTCTTGCCATATCTCGTGCCACTTTACCCCCTTCTTAATCAAAAACCCTACTCGTTCTCCTTTTCTTTGTCCACTTTCTCCCCTGTTCCCTTCAGCTCATACCCTGCTGGGCATGTTACAATACTAACCTCTTCCTGTCTGATATTTGTTTCTGCTAGGGCTGCAAAGTCCATTCCTTCACTCTCAATAACATCTCCTATCTCTGCCACTTTGTTTTTATATCCCCTGCAATTAACATATCCTATTTTCATTGTCTATGTTTTTTCTGTTACTCCTCATCCCTGCAATTTCTTTGTTCCTGCTCCCAACACTTTGCCCAAGAGACTGCCTGGTAGATGCCAGGATTTCTAGTTTTCCTACTGCTGCACCCACTCACTATAAACCTGTCCTAACCTATCTCCTCCTGCCTAATTGCACATCCTAACCAGCTGCCTATTTATCCCACATATCCTGCTAGCCTCCCAGCTACTCATCCTCAACCTTGGTAGGATCTCCACCACTAGTGCCTCACAGTCTAACTGCCCTATGTGGTCTGAAAGTCCCCTATATCTTCCAAAAACTGTTTCTGTACCCACCCTACCTTTTCCCCCCTCTTCCCTGTCTGACAGGTCATTTGCCCTAACCAGGACTATGACCTTCGGGCACTCCCCACTACTCTGCACTAACCCCTCTGAACGCTCTTCTACGTCCCTAATCTTTGCCCCTGGCAGACATACGCTCACCCTGTTCTCCCTGTCCCTCCTACAAAAGGTCCCGTCTGTTCCTGTAACAATGCTACTCCCCACCACAACTGCCTGTCTAACACTAACCCACTCTCCTCCCTCTTCCCTCCTGGCCTGTGTCTCCTCCCACACTGCACTCCCCACTACCCTGCACTAACCCCTCTGAACGCTCTTCTACATCCCTAATCTTTGCCTCTGGCAGACACACGCTGACCCTGTTCTCCCTGTCCCACCTACAAAAGGTCCCTTCTATCCTTCTAACAATACTACTCCCCACCACAACTGCTTGTCTAACATTAACCCACTCTTCTCCCTCTTCCCTCCTGGCCTGTGTCTCCTCCCACACTGTCTCTCCTGCCATCTCTCCCTCCTCCCCTGCATCCTCCTGCCCACTGATCCCTGCCTCCTCCAGCGCTGTCTGTCCTATTGCCTCTCTCCCCCCTTCCCAGTTCTGCCCCCGACCACCCTTCTATCCCCCTACCATGCTAACCTCCTCCCCTGCGGCCCTACTCCTATCCTGGCCTCCTCTAACTTTAGCTTAAGGCTGCCAACGGAACTTCTAAAGTCTCAGTCCTCCTGCACTTCCCAAACCTGTCCCTAAAACTTTCCTCCCTTGCCTCCTCAAAGGTACAGAGCAGCCCAGTACAACAAAACTCCTCCAACATACAGCATCCCTCCCACTCTGCCGTCTGCTCTTGGTCTACCTCCTTCGATTCTGTACCTGTCCCCCCATCTCCTGCCCCCTTCCTCTGCTCTCCTCTCCTCCTGCCCTCCTATCTGTTCCCATCCTACCTGCTTCCGCCCTCTAGAACACCTCCCTCTTGTTTCCTTGCCTCACCCTGCTTCTGTCCTGCTCTGTGGCACATCACAACCCAACATACTGACTGTACTTTAACTTGTATCTTTATTATTTTACTTCTCGCTAATGATATTCAAAATGGCGGCTCCCACGCTAACTGTCCCATTTCCGCTCGCTCAAAATACCTAAAAATAGCCCGGGTTTATCACTAAAACTTTCCCTGCGGTGTCTGTATATATTTATAAAACAAATCCAATTTGATCCAATGCTGTCTAATATTGAAAAAAATTGCTAAACTTACACCAGCTTCAAAACAACTCAACATTCTCTGGCTAAATCTAGCATAAACACGTTTGTTATCAGATGTATTGACTGTGTGCAGCTGTCCATGCGCATGCAAAATTGTTTATTTGGCAACTAATTAGAGTGCCCATGTGCTATGCACATAATTCATAACGTTAGTTAGTGCAATAATTGTAATGTCCCAGTTGGTAACGCAATACATAATTATGTTTACAAGCAACGTTCATGTATATGCGTCAATTTAAGTAGCCTCCACATATTTATTAAGACACTCGCTTTGAAAATCTCTGCCCAACAAATTCCAGAAAGAGAAGCTCGGATAGCTTTAGTGGAAGACCATTCGCTTCCTGGTGCTTCAGTTCTTCGTGTTGGCAGAAGTCTTATTGTGTCAAAATGCAATTAAACCGGATTTCTCTTTGCGATGGACGCCAGCTCAAGATGATGTATATTTCCTCATGTAAAAGTACTTTGAAGATGTGGGAACGCTGGGCGGAATCTGCCAAGTACTAGGTTCGCCAAACCGAAGGTATCCCAGCATTTTCTTTAACTCATCAGGTATAGAATTTGGACAACAAATGTTTTGTTATATCCCCAAAGATTATGTCACATCTTAATGGTCTGATGTCTGTGGAATAAACGCTGGATTGCAATATAGCTAACCAACTGGAGCACGAGCTTGGTTTGTATCATACATCAAAGTTCATACCGCTCAGAATGATGTTATCATGCTATACAATTACATTCATGTGATGTATATCCGGCAAAACAATCACATTCATGTGATGTATATCCTGCAAAACAATCACATTCATGCAATGTATATTGTGCGTCCTGCTATCTCTTTGTTATCATAGTATATAGTCATACAGGTTCTCTTCTTGGTTTGTACTTTGTCGTGTTTCTCTGCTCTGTCCATCAATCATTGTTGTTACATCAAATTCTGTATGCATGGTTCTAGCTGGTGATGCAGCGGACGCATCAGCATCTGTCCCACTTGGAACACCTTCCGTTTCTCTCCTCTGTCCATCAATCATTCCTGTTACATCTAATTCTGTATATGTGTTTCTAGCTAGTGATGTAGTGGACACATCACGGTCTGTCTCACTTGGGCCAGCTTCTGTTTCTCTCCTTTGTCCATCAATCATTGTTGTTACATCTAATTCTGTATACGTGGTTCTAATTGGTGATATAGCGGACGCATCAGCATCTGTCCCACTTGGAACACCTTCCGTTTCTCTCCTCTGTCCATCAATCATTCCTGTTACATCTAATTCTGTATATGTGTTTCTAGCTAGTGATGTAGTGGACACATCACGGTCTGTCTCACTTGGGCCAGCTTCTGTTTCTCTCCTTTGTCCATCAATCATTGTTGTTACATCTAATTCTGTATACGTGGTTCTAATTGGTGATATAGCGGACACATCTGCATCTGTCTCCCTCGGAACAGCTTCCGTATCTCCTCTTTGTCCACCAATCGTTGCTGTTACATCTAATCCTGTATACGCGGTTCTAGCTGGTGATATAGCAGGCAAATTAGGGTCTGTCTCACGGGAACCAACTTCTGTTTCTTTCCTTTGCACATCTAACATTGGTGTTACATCGGATTTTGTATACATTGTCCCTGTTGGTGATCCAGGGGATACATCAGGGTCTGTCTCACGTTGAGCAGCTTCTGGGCTCAGTGGTTGGTATGGACCATCACTCACTTCTGCTGCCTGCTGTTCAGTTGCTGATTCAGCACATGCATCATCATCTTGCGCATGCATTTCAACAATAGGCTGCATGGGTGGATTACGAGATTGCAAAGGTATTTCACCAACATCTCTAGTTGTCTGATGATCTTTGTGCGGATCCGTTTCACATTCTCTCGTCATTACGGGCATACTTCAATAGAAATAAAATAGCTTTTAATACTAGATTTTGTTTTGATGCCTACAGAATATAATGGAATGGTTAGAAATTGTTATGTTTTGCAAAATATATTCTATCGAATGTAATAGTTTATCACAGCATATAATCATGTTGTTTTTTAACCAAAATTACATCAGATTTAAAGGTAGTCCACATGGAATTATCCAGTATATCGATACTCTCAAAACGGAAATGTGCTTGTGTGAAAACTTGAGCTATTGTTAGTGTACTGAGCAAATGTTCCCATTGTGGTGTGTTCTCATTGATGTCCACTTTCCCATGAAAATGTTCCTTCTCAGTAAAGAAAGCGACATGTCACAGTTAAATGGTTATGCACCAGTATTATTCAAGAGTAGTATGTGACCATCAAAGTTGGTCTCACTAAATACTGAACGTACCATGACTTGTATGGATCAACTTTCATCTCTAAATGTTAAGTGTCCTGAGTAAAATAATATAAAACAATCTATATGATCACGCCTTACCTTTTAAGAACATATCATGATCCACTCCGTGCAAAAACAGCAAATTAATTTTGAAAGGTTGAGCATTAGTGCATGTATGTGACAAAGTATATCAGTTACTTTTTTAAAAAACAGGTACGATTTTTTACCTTTGCAATTCTTCCTTGCGGACAAAGTTGCGCATTCTCTTGATAAGATATAAAAGTATGATAATCAAAACAAGCACAACACCAGCGGCAGAGCTGCCAATAATTAGGACCCACTTATTTTGATTCCTCAATGCCCGTCCAGGAAAGTCACCTGTTAAAATGCAATTTGTACAACTATTCTTTCATCAGTGGCAACCATAATACTATCCATAAATATGTCTTTGGGGGCATGCAAACAAAACTCGCCCACAATGATATATATTGTCAAAACTCTATCCTTACTTAATTGGTGTTTTAAAACCCAGTCTCCCTCAACAACCTTATGCGCCCATTTACTTGCAGAATATATTGTTCTTGGCCAGAGAAATAAAGACTCTATTGTTGATCGAGTCTTAAAACTAGGCTACTACCCTGTTAATGTTGCCATTTCCGACTTCCGCTTCCGAGTCCCTCATTATGTGCCTGGAGAGGGCACTGTGGACTCACTCAGATATCTTGTGCACCATAACAATGTTATAAAGCCATGGGCTGTAGAACATTTTTTGGCTGTTCTACTGACCAGATGTTTCTGAACATATGGCCAGCGGAGCAGCTCAAAATAATTCATTAATGGTCAATGTTCACTTCACATGTATTTCTGACCATATGTAGTATATCTGAGAATTATATAAAGTCATGGACTGAAAAACATGCTAAAATCCCATTAATGGTCACTATCCTGTTCATGATGTAGTATGTTACTGACCATAAGGTGTACTATATTTGATTATCAGGCTGATTTTTTTTCTTTTTTTTTTAGACGTACCTTACTTTTATTTCCCGGAAACAGGGGCTCAATGAAATATAATAATGTCAATATAATGACAAGGTGCTCCCTGGGTCGCAAAAGTGGGACAGCGGTAGCGGCCGGAACTCTGTGCGAACCCACGACATAATCGATTCGTATTTTTATCTGCATAGTTTCGATGTTTCAGGGAGTGTTATTGTGTCATTTTATCCATATGTACCATGGTAACGTTCCACTAGAGATCAAAGATCAAAATCTTGTGCAGTAATTGACAATCCTGTGTGTTTAGCCGTGGAATGGCATTAGCTATGTTGGTTTTGTGTCCTTGTCGGACTGTTTTGTATAATTCATTTTACATTCTTCAGTAATTATCTTACTTTCTGCATGATGTATTTTATGTGTCTTTATCATTTCCATGTTCTTATTTGAATGTACTTCTAATTTCTCCGTTCGTGGAGGTTCAGTAAAACAATACTAATAAAAATTGTCTCCTCCAC
Organism: Hermodice carunculata; assembly: GCA_964020975.1. NCBI lineage: Eukaryota > Metazoa > Annelida > Polychaeta > Eunicida > Amphinomidae > Hermodice > Hermodice carunculata. The sequence continues at coordinate 31,583,334 of OZ026623.1, forward strand.
GAACTTTTTATTGTAGACAGTTCACATTATTTTCGTTAGGTGTAGAAAAGAAAACGAAGTAAATTTGACCATATCTCTTGTTATTTTACCTCCAGATGCTCCCGCTGGAACAACTTGGCTCTCATTGTATATTCCTTCATTATTGTACACCTGCACACCAACATAGTAATCGGTATTCTGTGGACTCTTGACTGCTATATTCACTACTTTATCTTGAGGATCACTTGTCACGGAGCCCTGTAGTTTTCCAGCGGTGAAATAAGACACATCGACCTTGCTGTAACTCTTGCATCTGTGTCCGTCGGTGTACAACTGTTTAAATTATGTCAGAGGAAACATCTTCAACCATTTAATCACAAAAGGGCAGCACCACATGGAATCTTTTCATCAATCAAATGTGGCACAAAGTGCTAGATTATTCAGCTACACAAAGGGTGCCCTCTATTTATTGCAGTCTTCTAGATTTAAAATTATTATGATAATTATGCTGATTGGTTTTATTTCGATGTATTTTATTTAAAATGTTATACAAACACATAACGAGAGCAATGTACAAAGTCTTCCACTCTAGTTAATCCTCTCCTGCTCAACTTACGGCCGCAAACAAGTGATTTTGCTTCATGCTTTAACACATTTAATCACACTGGAGCGAACTTTAGAGACTAAAAATGATGCCTGTTTTAAATGCTCCACTGTTCAAGAATGTGCTCGCGTTTTCAACTAATCCATAGCTTGCATGACACATAAATTGCTTCGATCAAACCAGATGCAAGAAAGCCATTACACATTTACTGATTTAGCTTACAATTAGTTAGTTATCCCGACAGTATATTCTCTTGTATTGCCTGGTCCTATACTATGTTAAACTTGGCTTCAAATAAGAAAACATGTGCTGTTATGTTGAATGGAATACGTCCTTCTTTTTTCGCATGAAATCAGCATTGAAATGACAAAGCGACGCATACGAGTAGGTTCACTAAATAGCCGTCAGATGTCGCATTGATCTAGCACAATGGAACGTGAACTTCATTTTATTTTCCCCGCAAACGAATATGACACAAAAGTGTCCTTGTGCACAGCAGAATTGTATATGTAAGTAAAGCTTACTGCCCATTTGACGCCAATCCTCACAATGCGGCCTAGTTCATCACGCTCTGTCCAGGTTTTACCTACCAGCGGTGGCAATGGCGCTAGTGAAATTGAAAAAAAAAGAAAAGAATCTTCGCAAATTGTCCACAAATATAATAATAAATGTCTTTTTTGTGCGCTTCTTTCGTTATGACCAATGTTGTGGACAAATATAAAAAGCAACGGGATGTATATTCAATCTGTTCACTACATGTGGGAAATTAACAACAATCAAAGTTTAAATAATGAAAGTGACTTTTATTCAAGGGAAAATATCTCATTCATAAACATTACTAACACTATAACGTTCAATGCAACCTAACAGTCAGGAAAGAAAAAGTGATATATATCCAGCAAATATTTGGTTCCCTGTTTGCCGGCATCAGGCGATAGAGTTGTATTGGGCTTGCAGTATTTGTGTTTGGTTGCAAAACTAGAATTTCTTATCTTTCAAATTTTGTATCTTCAGATTATAAAATATATAATGATTACGTTTTTTCCTCAAGATATATCGCATCTAAGTTGTTTCTTCATTTGAAATCAGACAGGTGTCACCAGAAATATATTCGTATGAATTTGGCGTACCCTTCGTTTCTCTGACGTTAAGGTTTGCATGTCACTATTCATTTGGCACCATGTTGGAAAAAGTTAACTTTTGTCGTCAATTTGAAAATTTTAAATAGTAGACAACACTATCTTACACTAAAATTACAAGAAGGGAATGACATAGTTAACTAAATCTTCAATTCTTGACAACACATCTATGGTTTATAATATGCAACCGATAAGATAAAAGTAAAGCACTGTTTATATTTCCACATACGTATGTATGTATGTATGTATGTATGTATGTATGTATGTATGTATGTATGTATCGTGCTTTTCTTACCATCACAGCTCGTTTTTATCCCGGTCGAAGATGAGCTTGGTTGACCTTCATAGCTGCGTCCGCCATATGCTGATTTGACTATAACTCGAAACACATAAGACTTATTCGGCATCAAACCAGACCATGTAGAATTCAGTATGGACCCCTTTTGCATTATGGCCGTTTTATTACTCCATGGATCCCGAGATTCTTCCCGTCGGCACTGTATCATATAGGAAGACACAGAAATGCCATCTTCGACATAATCACTGGACGATATTTGTTTAAATACGACAGCGATTGACTTCGACGAAATCGTAAAAACAGATGGAGCTCTATGCAACATTGGTAATCCTGTTGTAATGAAAAAAAAAGAAAATCAGTCTGAATTATGGTTGTAAAATTGACACACATGTACAAATACGTGATGTTACATGGAATTTTCATGGCACTTTTGTGCGTAGTCATAGAGATCAATTCATACTTCAAGTCACATGTCCATATTTATGATTCCGTCAACAAAGTTCTGTACTTTCCCTGTCCGTTCTGGTCTGCCTGTCAAAATGGCGGAGCGCCAACTGCCGCACAGTATGATCTGCTTATTGAGCATTTTGGTAATTAAAGTGATCAGCACTGACCAGTGCTATTGTATGTTGTATGTTTCATATTTTACATTTATCACTGATCGATCGGACCTTACATATCTTTGATATCATCAAATCTGTTGTATTTAATATGTATTTGACACCATTGATAAATTGGACATATCTTTAACATCATTGATCTATTGGACCTTACATGTACGTATCTTTGATATCATTGATAGATTGTACTTAACGAATCTTTGATATCATTAATCCATTGGATTTAAATATTTTATTGACACTCTTGTACGTCGCCTGTCTTATATTTAATTTTCAAAGATTAGTGGCGTTTAATCTTAGTTTTTACTGAAGTCTTTGTACACCGGCGTCCCGTGTTTCACGCCAGAAATCCATGTACCATATTTGCATTTGGCATGGGAGTGCTCATACGATCACAGATTTGTATTTAACTTAAAGGTACAAACTGCCTCTCTTGGTTGCTATTGTGCTTGAATATCTCCAGACAGGATACCTCGGGAGTATTTTTTCAAATGACTTCTTCCGTTGTTTCAAGTTTGTTTTTTTTTTGCCTCGGAGCAATTATCTCTAAACTATGGAGTATTCCTTTTAGATTTCTCGTTTTTTCGTGCTTTCCTTATAATAATCTTAATGTTTGCTTTTCCCGCACCAAGGAAGAAGTCATTAAGATGATTTACAGATCTGTTTACATTTCCATCTTGAGGTTGAAATGCAGGTAAACGTCTTTGGAAACAAACAGATTCTTACACTGATTTAAATTTAAGTTAAGGTTGGTTTGGTCATTTCAAACGATAACTGGGCGCCGCTTTAGCGAAGGACCATCATGTATTGATGCTACCATGTCATTGTAGATGCGAGCAATCTTCGTTAACAAAGGGCAGTGGTCGCCAAACAGCTCTCGAAAACTTAACGCTTCACAACTGTTGATTTTGTCCAAGAACCTTTTGTGTACAACAACGTAATCTACGACACTAGCGCCATTTACTTTATGACATGTTAATTTGCCCTCCGTGACGCCAGGGATTGGACCGTTAACAATTCGGAGACCTGAACTTATGCACAGTTGTAGCCTAAGTTTTTTTTCCAGTCGCATTTCATGTACTGTCCTGAGATTGTCGGCATGGTGCTGCATCAATGTCATATTGATTGGGAAGTGGAATATAGTAAAAGTGATTAGATGGAATATAGTCACTTTTTCCAGTCCTAGGATTCAGATCACCCATTAGGACAATTGACCCTTCAGGGCTATAATCAGCTACTTGCTATTCAAACATTTGAAGGCAGTGACCCAAATGACGAATGTAGATGTAAGCTAAATGCACATCATCAAATAAACCAAAATACACTTTGTCCAATTTGATCCAAATAAAGTCTTCGTGGCTGTTATCAACTAGGCATACAATCTTACGAATGTTTTTCTTACAAACCAAAACAACGGCTTCGTATCCTCATTTCGCTTTTTTCATGTATCAGGTCTCATAGAGAACTGAAAATGCCAAATTTACAAATAACTGGGTCCAACTTCATTCGAAGTTCATTATCATTTGAAACGAAAGTTTCCTAAAAGGCTACTATGTCATAGTTCAGTAGTTCATTTTGAATTCTCAGGAAGTCTTAATAATTTGGGTCAGATGAACGGTTACCTTTGATAAACTTTTTACCGACACCCTAAATGTTCCAGCTTAAAATTGAAAGATGGTTTTGCAAGAAATGTTTGCTGTTGGTAACATTGGTTTTTGTGAGGTTTACTCAGTTAGTCTATGTTCAGGCTACTTCATCCTTTTGGCCATTCGTAGCCTGCAACTGGTAGTCTAGATTGTGGCGGGACCAGCGTCGCCTGGTCACAATTAAGAATATGCATAATGAGTTTCAGATACAGTGGGGATGATGGTTAACATACGTCGATGACAAGCAGGCCCTGTGTGGTACACCGGGCATTTGTATCCAGTCTCGCAGTGTCCGTTCAGCTTGTGACAAACTTCATTTGCATCTCGACAATGACAGGCACTGGAGCAGTTGATGCCCCAACTATGATCTTGACAATCTGAAAGCGATAATGACATCAAAACAATTATAGTAATGAAAACGTTATTCCAAGCAGATACAAATGTCTACTCTGTGAGTTCCAATAGGTAAGGTCATGATCAGCTGGTTCATGTGGGCACTCAGTAGAGGGCTCTGTAGGCAGGCTGGCTAGGTATGTGTATTTCCATTAGTTTTCATTGTGATTTGCACCTATATAACTTTAAAACCGCTCTACCTAAGAACACCAAATTTCTTGTGATAAATGGTTGTATACAGCTAAAATACATCTGCAAATTTGAAATCTTTTACCGCAAAAATATCCAATGAATTGAATGTTACTTGAAGACAGAATCTAATGGGAATATACACCTCTAGCCCACAAAAATGTCGTGCATTGGGTAGTATGTTCAGCCCATTGGTTGTATACAGTTAAAATATACCTGTAAATTTGGAAACTGTTGCTGCAAAACGATTGCTAATTACGACATCCCCTATTATTTGAATGAATCAACAGCTGTCCTATGCGCACTTTGGGCGTATTGGGCTTGAAACCGCGCTGAAGAGAGCTGTTAACCTGAACTATTCATATTTCACTGGAACCATAGGTATGCTGGGGCTTGAATGAGGCGCTTTTAACGAAAAACTATGAGTCTAGTAACACTGTTATGGTAATTCATATCAGTGTTGTTCAAGTGGGCCTATCTGTTCTCGTTATGCTGCTACTTTCGAAAGAGCTATAAAAATGGGGTAAATTATTGCCAAGCGTAATTTTGGTGTGTTATTAACCGAATATATAATAGTGTGTAGTATTATTAGAGAAATAATATCCAACGTCAATTTTGTTTCTAAATGTCTGACATGCAAATCTGCTGCTCTTCAGCTAATGAAAATACAGATAATCCAAAGAATCCTGTGTATCCGGGCTTCATCCTAAAAAATACTACACCTGTGTAGGCGGGTGGAAAAGGCGTTGTCTTGTGACCTATTTAGCATTATGATTTGGCAGCCATTCAAATATTTTTCCTGCTCCATGTCCCTTATCACACAACAGGAACACTCATATACAAGATGGAGATTAAGATATGAGGTGCATGTAAAACACAGATATACTGTAGCTAGCGTTTGTCAAGAACGAACTTATGTGATATACATTTTGGTGCCAAAGTTATACCAAGTACATAAAACGGCAAATGGAAAACATCGAATGACCAATTTGTCTCTGGTTAACAATACGTTCTGGTAAGTTCTGGTAACTGGACTCATAATCTCAACCTATCAATAAATGGTACAACGGGGATGCAAGAGGTGCTTGACAGAATTATTAGAGTTGCTTTCATTTTGGCCTAACCTTGTCATGTTTAAATCGCAAAGACCGCGGGGGTTGGGGTGGGGAGTGGGTGGGAAGGTGAGGTGTGCAGACTACATACCAGTCTGGCAGTTAGCCCCCATTTTGCCTCCGTTGCACACTCCTGGACAATATCCAGATTCTCTGTGGCATTGCACATCACAGTGACACGGGATGCAGCTCTCAGTGTAATGGCCTAGAGGACAAACTGTGAACAAAGCAGGTGCGTAATTATTTTACGATGTTTTGTAAGTTTGTTCCTTCCTTTTTTTTTTTTCAGTTGATCACCAGAGGTTTTTTGTTTTTTACTTCCACAATAATATATCTTATCTCACGACAAACAGAAACTTTTTTTGCCAAATTGCACTCTCGTTAGGGATGAACTACTGAAAAAGTTTTATGCATTTCAAGATATGACACATTTACAGACTTATTGCTCTCTAAAAAGGAGCAGACACGAGACTACGTAAACTAAACAAAGAACACATAGAAAATCATCTAATTTTCTTACTTCACGCAGTATTGCTTAATTCTGCACTAAGTGAATTGAAAGCTTGCCATAAGTTCAAATTATCCTGCAGTTTGAAGTGAATTTTTTGTTGTGACACAGACAACTTTCCATACGTTTAAGCAAACAAGAGTACAATTTAATACAATTTTGTTTCCTCGATGCACATCGAGTATGCATTTCTGCCTTGGATTAAGGCTCCATCAGACCAGTAAAATTTTTCGTAGTTTCGGTTTGAGAGAGTATACTTACCTCTTGACAACCATACCCCAAACCTCTGTGTCTGGACCACAACACCCAACACAATTGGGTTGAGACTCCCTTGTTCTGAAGACTTGGTGCTCACAATTCACTGCCACTTGGTTTCTTTGGGTGGGGTAGCGTGGGGGGACTTCTGGCACACAAGTGCCCATATTCTTCCTTCCTCCTCCTGATTCGTCAGTGGACGTCACCTGTGGGAAGGAATCGAGGTGGCTTCTCTGGAGGTCAAGAGGTAAGTATACTCACTAATACCAAAATTACGAAAAATTCCACATAATAGTTATATAACCTCTCGACCACCATTGCCGATATACAAACGCATTGGAGGAGGGTGTTACGAAACACACATTCTACCCAACAACTACTGGGACCAATAGCCTGGGGGACTATGGGTCTGAGTGAGGAGACGACATCTGTTGGGGAAACCTCACAGGTCCATGGATATGAGGACACCAATCCCAAAATCCTAGCCTTAGCCTGGAAACCTGCCTTACTAAACAGCATTGGACTGCCAATGCCACCCCCCCCCACCCCCCATCCCCACCCTGGATGCTGCCCACCAATCTGTGACCAGTCTGCCATAAGATAGATCCTATTTTATTCCACACTTCAGGTCCTGGAGATCTAGCAATACTAGTGAATCATGGAAAATAAGGTGGATGGCAAGGCTAGCAGTCATGTGGTTCCATAAGAAAGTATCACATTGAAACAGATCTGCCAGCTCTCAGCCTAGCTACAGGCCCCTAGGACATCTGCCTGATAAGAGTCAGAAAGAAGATCTAGGCTTACTCTAGGAATGCCAATATATAGACTGCATCCAAATCCCCGAGGCCATCATAAACTGGAACACAGTGGCTGCCCTGAGGGAACAAGTGAAGGCTAACAGCTAAGTACCAGGAACTTATGCAAAGGAAGCTTTGATGCCAGCAAAGGCATAAATGCCCTCCTCTAGCTTGATCAAGTCTCACAAGTAGTGCATGGCAAATGTCCAAGGCAATCACCAGTGCCAAGCCCAGAAGATTTAAACACCAGCACCATTTATTAGGGATCGCCAGGAGGCAATAAAGGCTCACACCTTGTGAGCTCTAGCTGAGACCTGCTTCAGGGCCAAATGCCTGCCCAAAGCATCCTCATAGGCCTTCAGGATGATGTTCTTAATCCAGGGTGAGATCGCCAGGGGCAAAATGAGGGTGGACCTCTGACCCCTAGCACTGACTGTGCATGAGAGATACCAGCACTGAGCTCTCACAGGCGCAGGGCTCTTTCCTCAGCGGGTAGAGCTCTATCCATTGCATGAATGGTAAAACTCCTAAAGGCCAAAGATGGCTCTTTAGCCACTTGGTTCTCTGCAAGGAAGTCTAAATGGGTTTTCAGGGTCACCTGGGAATAGTCAGGTGACCACTGGATTCATTCATGTGCCAGAGCAAGGATCTCACTTCTTCAAGCCCCAGAAGCAAGTGTTAAGAGAAAACAAGTTTTTCACATCCAGCACTTGAGGTTCACCTTGCAGGGGTACTGTGGGTACTCAAAAGGCCACCTCTTCAGCATCACTAAGACATGTCAGGTGGGAGGTCCCACTGTGGTAGTACCTACCTATCTACTGGTTTATCTTTGTAGAAGGAGGCTATGAGTGAAGACAGATGAGGACCTTTCCCTATGTGAATGTGTAGTACTTTTACCAGGGCTGGGGAGATGGCACAATGAAATCCCTTCACGGCTTTAGAGCTCTTACTGAGAACCACCTACTGCTACAACAGGAAGTCCACCATGTCCGAGATATGTGGAGACCAAGAATGTATTTTCTGACAAGGACACCAGTCTGAAAACATTTTCCATCCAGTCTGAATATACTGCTAAAGGAGAGTATCAATGGTGAGTCTGGCAATTCTATTCTGTCTGAGAAACCTTTGTAGCAGATGTGCTGTGCAACCACTGCCAAGCATGTAGGTTGAGCACTTGACAGGTCCTGTGAAATACACTGATCAGCATTTGCACCAGAAATTTTGGCTATGCCAGTAGATGTAGCAATGGCTTGGTGTTTAATAAGGTCATGCTGGTAGATGTAGCAGTGGCTCAATGCTTAATAAGGTCCAGGGACAATCCATCCTTGGCTACCAGGGGGTAAATAAGATCAGACTGCAGGCATGGGACAGGACCTTCTACAGGACCCTCAGGAGGACCTGGTCTTTTGAGCACAGAGGTGGAAAGGCCTTAGCCCAAAAGTTCCTTCAGTCAATGGCTAGAGTATCCATCACTAAACCCTGGGGATCTCAGACACATGACATGTGGACCAAAAGTTTTACACTTGCACTTGTCATGAACAGATCCATGTGTGGGGTACCCCACCTGGCCCACATGGCCTGAACAAATATTGGGTGGGGCAACCACTCTGTCCAAACTGGCTGACCTTTCCTCGATAGTTGGCAGGACATTATTTTGTCCCAGGACATGCATGCATGTATGTGGATGTCATGTTTGGAACACTATCTGGTGATGCATCGGTCAGCTTCTGGGAGTGTGTCCCACCCTGTCGGTTGAGGTAATCAATCATGGTCCTGTTACCTTACATAACAGGAATATGTTTGTGCCCCCCCCCCCCAGGTCTTATCGCTTCCAGTTCCAACCAGTTTGGGTGGTGGGACAGGGCTTGCATCAGCCAAAAGACTGAAGCTGTCCAGCTCTCCATGTGGGCTCCGCAACCAGAATGAGATGAGGCTATGTACATGGTGAATTGTGCCTGAAACAGTTTTAATATCTGACCTAACATGAGGTTCTCCCACTTGGTCCACCAAATGAGGTATTGGTGGTCCTCCAGAAGTACTGGCACCTGCACTTGGAGGCCCTGGTCCTTTGACCATTTGTCCCACAGAACATGCTGCAAGGGAGTATGATGTAGGTAGCTCAGGGGGACCTGGGAGTCCATTTAGGTCAGGGAGCTTATCAGGGTATGCAACTCCTGAGCCAAGCAAACTTGGTGAGCCAGAAATGCCTTGAGGATCAAGTGGAGTCTCTCCCACCTTTTCTCCAAAGGATGACAGGTGAATGTGACCAGATCGAACTAGATGCTGAGAAAGACAAAGATCTGCTCTGGCATTAGGCTGGACTTTGGAAGATTCACAATCTGGCCATTGCGTTTGCATAGTTCCAATATGTTCTGTGAGTCATGCAACGAATCCTGCCACCATAGTTTCCAGATTAGCCAGTCATCCTGGTACTCGTGAATGTGCTCTGCACTGTGGTGAAGATGCACAGCTACCACCTGGGTGATACTGGGTGAACACCAGAGATACCATGGCAAGACTGTATGGAAATGCCCTGAACTGGCACATTTGGCCCTAGAAGGCTGATACTTCAGTGCAGTCTTCATGGTGTGGAAGAATGCATCCTTGAAGTCCAAAGATGTCGTCCACTTCTGGGGTCACAGGGTGGCCACCACTGACTGTGGGGTATCCATCCTGAAGAAGAGAGTCTCTAAGTACTTGCTTAGCCATGAAAAGTCTATGACCAGATGTCATCCTGCTTGGGGACTAGGAAGAGCAAGTTGTAGAACCAGGATGGCCCAGGATCCCCCCCCCCCCATCTATGGCATTTTTTTGTCCCATAGCTTTAACACTACCTGTAGGACTCTTTGGGCTCCCATGTGGAGAGATTGAAGCATTTGGGTGCATGGCATCACAAAGGCCTGTCTTTGCCAAAAGGCAGTGAACAGCTGGATCTTGGGGCCTTTAAGATGAATGAATCATCTGTCATATACTCCTTCAGTGAGTATAAGGGGAAAAGGCAACTGCTGACTGGGTGCTTAGACATCTATAGCAGTGGCAGAGGGTGACTCTGAGATGGTGTGGTCTGAAAGGCAAGAGTCAAGAAACCTGAGGCTTGCCTGGCTTCTTGCCTTTAGTGGAGTCCTTGCCCTTCCCAGATCACTTCCCCTTCTCCCTAGCCCTTTGTGATGCCTGGGCATGGGTCAGGCCAGGGGGAGGGGGGCCAGTAGGTGTGGTACAGGTACCATGCTTCAGGGTGGCAGCTGCTAGGCAGGAAAGCAACTGAACAGAGTTGGTCAAAGCCCTCATCCTGGTGCACTCGACAGAGCAAGCCAGAAGGTCTTCTGTCAAACAACATCTACCATCCTGACCTGGTGGTTGATCTTCTGCAACAACAAAGTCATGAGCAAGGCTGTCTGACCAAGCCAGTCCTGGACCCCTTCCTAGATCTGTGCCAAACACGGGAGGTCATCCTGAGAGCTAACTGTGAGACATCAGCATAGGATGCCAATAGGACACAGCCTCTAGCACCCTCCTATTCTCCTGAGGGCATCCAAGGATGTAGAAACAGCCTTTGGTGCCTTTGCATCATACTCCTCCCAATCTAAATACACTGGAAGTGACTGGGAAGAATAAATCTGCTCTGGGGCAGAATGCCATTTTCCTAGGACATCCTGGTGGGGCAGAACTCACCTTTGGCTGAGATAGCTGGATGTTGGCAGCTCCACGGGAATCCGAATGCCATGAATCCAGGCCATCCACTTGTCAAAAAAGCCAGTGTCAAAGGGAGACAAGGGATTGGGGACCTATGTCCCACACCTTCCAGGAACAAGTCCTGGCAGCACATCCCAACAGCCCTTCCCTCTCCTCTGCCTGAGCAACCACACCTTGGTCACCCACTAGGCTCTGAATGAGAGCTTTGACAAACTCAAAGTCATGAGTTGGAGCCAGAGTAGTATCCATGGGGGCAGAAGCGAGTTTTGCCCCAACTATGGATGCTACAGGACTCTGCTGAGTAGAGTGATGTTGGTTTGGGTACCACCGGCTGGCCAAGAATCTGGGCCTACTGATGGATGAATCCACAAGCAACAGCTCCTTGTCTGCAATGCTGATGTCTGAAGACTTGTTACCACCCAAAGTCTTATGAAACAGCAGTGCTTCTGAGGCAAATGGTGTAGCTGCTTGTGACAGAAGCACATTTATCACCATGCCTTGCGATGCAAGTTCCACAGAAATCATAGCCACCACCTCTGCATCTTCTCCTCCCATGAAGGGCAGGAGAGTGGGACTTCCAAGAGGCTGAGAGCAGGAGCACAGCTGCTAATAAGTAAGAGGTTGGGTGGGCAGGGGGCACTGGGTGGAGTTGCAAGAACACTGCAGCCTGTAGGCTGAGTGAGAGCTGGCCCTGGAAGAATGCAATTAGCTGCTCATCTGAAATGACTGAATCTGACAAGAAAAGAGTAATGGCAGGGGCGGATAAAGATGCAGTCACTGTCCACAACTGCTGCTCCTCACAAAACTTGTGTCCTGTTTGCCTCTTCAAAGATGGAGGCAGGGTACCCAGCTTGAAGGAGTGACAGAGTAGGATAGCCGCCTGCTCAGAACAGGTTATGCCAAGAGGGGGAGCAACTAGCACTGCCAGCAGAGGGGTTTGAAGCACCACAGTTCGCAGGTGGGTTGTGGTAGGGACCAGAACCACAGGAGCTATTAAAAGGGCCCTTTAGCTCATTACAGCAAGACACCACCACAGACTTAGGTACCTTTTCTGGTGCTCCAAGATACCCGGATATTGAACCCAAGCTCTGGGACACAGGAGCTTGGTGAATCAGCCAGGGTTCTGGTGCTCTGGGTCTTTCAATTTGAGGTCTCAAACCTGGGAGCTCTGGGGATTGGTTGGGGTTCCTGGGTGCCTAGACAGGCACTCTTAGGTCTCCATCATGGCTTCACCAGTCATGGTCATCCCAGGCTACCATAAAGTGGCTCTGAGAGTCCACCTTTTGTCCTTTACCCAACAAGGGAGGAGAAATGGTCTCTGGCTCCACACCCACAGCAAACTGCCAAGCAGCAACCGCAGTGTGCCACTGTCTTGCCTCTGTCTGCGATTCAACCCACCAGACGCTGACTTGGAAAAGATTGGTTTCAAGCCAAGACCAACAAGTCATACTTCCACACTGCTTTGAGGATCTGCAGGTCAAATATAAGCTGTCCCTATCTTGCCAAAGCCTGGGATAGCTTAGAAAACAAATTCTGTCCTAGAGGTAATGCGCACAGAATTAAAACATTTTCTTTGGATGAAAGTCAATGAAGCACCTATATCTTTCAACAAGCCAAAAATGGTGCCCGAGGAGGAAGAACGGATAGGGGGTACATGGGCACTGAAAGTCCCTCATCCACTTCCAGAGAAACTAAGTGGTGGTGCACCTGGACCATCAAGTGTTCAGAACAATCATGTCCTAAGTCGATTGTGTTAAGTGTTGTGGCCCAGACACGCAGGTCTAGGCAATGGTAATCCTGAGGTAACTTTACATAGCTAAAAGCAATTTTAGTTAACTCCAAACCTGACATGATTTCCTGTTTCATGACCAAAGTCTAAATTCAGAACCTTAAGCTATATGACAGATTTTTTGGCTGAGTCAACTGCTTTGCTTTCCTGGGCACTATTTTTGTATAATCTGGTGTTGACAACTTTTCGGGAATCACAATTTAACCCTTTCTCACTCAAATCAACTGAAAGTGTCCGGGTGTAAATTGTCATCTGCCTGACCGTATTCTCTTAAATTGCTCGTCACCAGAAAACATTTTGCTGAGGTTTGTTTGTGCATTGTTGATAGTATGCCCAGGTTAACAGCTTTCCATGGCGTGGATTGCACCAAACACTAGCCAAGCGAAGGAAAGCTAATGATTCAGTCCTACTCTGACCAGAAAAAGGTTTAAATAGGCATAGTTGTGCTCGACTGAAATGAGTGTGTTTTATCTTATTTTACTTTATTTTATTTTTTATTTTTTTGTGAATTTCAATCTGTTATCACCTTAATAGTTCAAATAGCACAGCTTCTCTGATTGTAAGCCCGACTATAGATTATGCTCCAAGGGCATGATTATCATGTGGTCGTTAATATTTTGGGTCACGAAGAATTAAAGATCAGTACCCTTCCAGAACAAACATTTCAGCTTTACAAACCTTGAACACTTGAATCACCAGAGGGCGTCACAAGTTAAGAGAGATCATATGACACAGCCCTTTATATCTTCACTTGGTCTGGAGATCTCAGGTGTACCATATGACAAACGATGCTACGTATTGTTTAAAACCTTCTGGATTTATCATATTTCAACAACATCATGCAATACTTTAAGTATTCTGATTTCCTCACCTCGATACCCATGTACTTTTACCTCGCAGAGTATGAGGTAATCCCGCGTTGTTTGTACACTCAGATAGGTCCCTTTGAGTGTTTGCTTACACTTCAGATAGATGTTACCTCCAACGTGAACGCTGTGTCCGTAATATAAACATTCTCTCTGTGATTCCACATCTGATGTGTTGCCAACGCGCACATAAACCTCTTCTAACCCAGCCCCTGCGTGAAAATGATGGTGAATGGTGAGAAGTTGATCAGTACTCCTGCAGCTGGGACGAACACAGCTGCCTACCAACCAGCTAACATAATATGTAAAATACTGGCGCATCTGGTACGTTTATACATATACTTTGGGTCGGGCAAGAAAAAGTGTATCTTGTTACTGGGATTACGAATTCACGGGTATAAGGTAGATGAGAAAAGAACAAATACTGCAATTTCAATGGTACTTTTTAACATATCTTTTTATCAAATCATATGGTATTCCCAATAGAATATGACAGTTAAATCTGAACTGCCAAAACAAGCTGCTACAAAAATGTTACAATAAACGGATCTGCAGTACGGTCAATAAAGTGGATTTATAAATTCTACTCTGATATGTCCAGAGGAAAAAATACAAAAATGGCAAGAATTTTTCAAGAAGAAACGATAAAAAAATATTATTCAGACGTCTTGGACTTCTGTCCCACTGGGTATCAGGACGAACAAAGACAATGGCGGATACGTACCCCCCCCCATCAGATTGAATAGTTTCTGAACAGTGTGACGCCTATTGTTTATATTGTATAATTGGTATATACATGTCTGCCTTATTTATTTATAAACATAATAGTTTAAGAGAACATATTTTAAAGTTTGTCCAGATCAAGAGCTTTCCTCGGCGTGCTTGGGTGCGTTGTGCTTAAAGTGCGCCGAGGAAAGCTGTTGACTCAGTCCAAAACGTGGTACTGAAAGACTTGGCATCCAGTGTATTTTAGTGTGAACATATTTTATTTAAAAAAAAAAACAATTGGAAATTAGGGCATAGCCCTATATTAATCCCTCTTGCGTAAAAGGAGGAGTATTTGAACATCACACAAGAAGGAAGACGATACACTTGCTCGACACAATTGGAAGAGGTGTAATAATACATGACAAGATAGATTCAGTGGCACTGCCACACAGCTTGAAGAAGTGGCCCAGGATAAGACTCCACTGACAGCAAAAGGGTTGGGGTAAATATTCACACTATATCTTGATCTAAATATTAGAAACAATAATTGTTCTGTATTTAAATATACAGATTTACTGCTATAACAACTTTCATGTCACTGCCCTGAGTCTGCCTGTGTCATTTAGAGACTGTTGGACGGTCTTAAAAATGATTTCATTTTCGACCAAAGCGCAATTTATGGAGCCATAAGGTAATGTCTGGAATGTGAATGACGCTTATCCCATAACTATGCTTTGTAATGTGTCTCTATGTAATCTGTAGTTGTTACGCTCGCAAAGAAAATGAATAGAATCTTCGTTTGCATTGTACAGACACACTCAGCGGAGTCCACCAGTCCTTTCATAAAAAAAGTCTCCATGCTGCGCCTCATTCGTAGCGAAGCATTGATAACGGCTTGTCAACGATCACCAATATAGAAACGCTTGTTTGTTTGACCATTTTTACTGATACGGTTAAGAATCTTTTTGAAATCATGAGTAGATTCAACATTACACACAGACAAAGGCAGCCCGTTCCATAATCTAATCACAGAAGGAAAGAAAAAGCTGTTGAATAACTTTCTTCGCGCACGTATGTTTGACAAATTTCGGCGTGATCTGACGTAATAACTATTACGTACAGACACAGAGGTTGCAACTAGATTCCTTAGATATTGAGGTGCAAGAACGTACATTATATTGTAGACTAGGATCGATTTATTTTTCTTCTTTCTTCTCTCTGATAGCTTTTCAAAACCTGTTTCCTCAGTGTTTTATTTTGTGTCGGCTAATATTCTTATTGAACTGTTTTTCTTTTTTTGTTTGTTCTTTTTTTTATTTTTGTTTTTGTTTTTGTTTTTTTTGTTTTTGTTTTTTTTTTTGTTAGTTCGTTTTTTTGTTTTGTTTTTTGTTTTTTTTGTTTTTTGTTTTTTTTTCGTTTTTGTTTTTTGTTTGTTTTTATTTTTGGGGTTTTTTTGTTTGCTTGTTTTGCTTTCAAATCATAATAATATCCTTTATGGAACACATCTATGAATGAAAAGACAATGTTCACATGAATGCGTATGTGAAATATAAAGAAACATTCTTTTCCTTGTATCACTGTGAGTATGCTTAAATACTTTTTAATAAATATGCATTGTTTCTCTTAAAAACAGTGAAAAAACAAGAGGGCTGTGTGAACAGCCCGTGCTCACACAGCCCGTGCCTCAGCTGATCTTGACATTCATCACACTTGCAGCTCTATGAACTTGGGAAAGGATCAAGGACACCATGTTCTGAGTAAGTCTGACCTTTATAGAAGAACACTTACATGTGCAAGATCAAAGTTCGAGTACTTCTCAAGTTATAATGAAGAGTAAAATTCATGTATGTTGCACTGTGACCCCACAAACGAGGTCAAGGTCATTAATTCTCTCAGCATGACCTTCAACCAGAATAATTAACATGTGTAGCTAACTCAAAACAGATCTCAAGTTATCAAGTAAACAGTAAATTTCGTGTCAGTTGTCCTATGAAATAGCATTAGGATGCCCGTTGACTTACATAGTAATCAATAGGAAAGCTGCATTGAACGATAAGTACCCGAACTGAAAATCCTTAAAAATCAGGAATCCAAAGCAGTGCCACCTAGTAAACAATTGTTTGACCCTTCCACAAGAACATATCCATCACATTTCAGCTTAATCTGAGGGACAGTTCTGAGAACAAGTGAAAAATAGCAAAACCATACAAAAAATTCATTAAAAAAATTGTAGCGCCACCTGGTGAACAAATTGGGAACTAGGTGTCCCCAGGAGTGTCTATGTACGATATCAAAGCAATTGGGTGAATGGTTTCAGAGGAGAAGCGTTTTGAAGGTTTGCCCCAAAAAAGAACCAAAATATAATCATAAAAAACCCAAAAATCTATAGAGCGTGACCATTTGAAGAAACGTGGTAGAGATCCACCCAAGGCACACCCCCACCAAGTTTGAAGTAAATCTGGTCAATATTATTAAAGTTATGACTATTACAAGAAATTCCCATGTTAAACTTTCCTATTAAAACTTTTGTAGAGATTTTTGAAAAAAAAATTCATAAAAAAATCCAAAATTCATTGGAACATGACCATTGGAACAAGCCTGGTAGACACCCATTCAAGGTACATTGCCACCAAGTTTGAAGTAAATCTGGATGACGGTTTTGGAGAAGAAGTCGAAAATGTAAGATAGCATTAGAAAGCCCATTGACTTACATGGTAATCAATAGGAACGGCGCATTTACCGGAAAGGAGCCAAATTGAAAAAATCATTAAAAATCAGGAATCCGCAGCATTCCCACATAGTGAACAACATTGTTTGGCCCTTCCATAAGGAACATATCCTCCACGTGTAAGCTTAATCTGAGAGACGGTTCTGAAGAAGAAGTCGAAAATAGCTATAACACACAAAAATTCATTAAAAATTAGAAAACAAACTGCAGCACCACCTGGTGAAAAATTAACAACAAGGAGTCCCCAGGTGTCTTCCTGTGTGATATCAAAGTAATTGGGTAAGCAGTTTCGGAGAAGATTTTTTAAGATTTGTCCAAAAAAAAAAAAAATCATCAAAAATCCAAAAATCACTGGAGCATAAACATTTGAACAAAACTGGTAGAAACCCACCCAAGATACATTGCCACCAAGTTTGAAGTTAGTCTGGATGACAGTTTTGGAGAAGAAGTCATAAATGTGAATTAACATTAGAATGCCCATTGACTTCCATAGTAATCAATAGGAAAGCTGCGTTGACTGATAAGTACCCGAATTGAAAAAATCGTTAAAAATCAGGAATCCGCAGCATTCCCACATAGTGAACAACTTTGTTTGACCCTTCTACAAGAAACATATCCACCATGTTTCAGCTTAATCTGAGCGACGGTTCTATAGAAGAAGTCGAAAATAGCTATAACACACAAAAATTCATGAAAAATTAGAAACATATTGCAGCGCCACTTGGTGAACAAATTAAGAACTAGGTGTCCCAGGAAGTGTTCCTGTGTGATATCAAAGCAATTGGGTGAGCGGTTACGGAGAAGAAGCTTTTTTAAGATTTGCCCACAAAAGAACAAAAAAAATCATTAAAAATCTAAAAATCACTGGACCGTGACCATTTGAATAAACTCGGTAGAGACACATCCAAGGCACATCTCCACCAAGTTTGAAGTGGATCTGGCTGACGGTTTTTGAGAAGAAGTCGAAAATGTGAATTGTGGACAGACGGACGGACGGACGACGGACCCTCACAAAACCTCAGCTGACTGACAAGTCAGCTGAGGTAAAAACTCCCCAGAAATATTTCTACGTCCAGAATTTGTAATTTTGGCTGCAAACATTATGAAACCATATAGTTCAAATTGTCTTAATGTTATTGATAATTAGAGAATTAACCAAAAATTTTTTTGTCATGCGTGACCAAACAAGGTACTTCAATGTAAGTGTTATTTTCAAAGTGACCTTCACTGCTCAGAAAACGTTGCCCTCTGGATCCTTATAAGGTATCATATCTAATTTATGAAAAAAGGTCAGAACAAAAATAACATGAGGTGTCCAACTACTCCCATATGGCACCCCGGTGCCCCCCCCCCCCACACACACACTCATTTATTTCGGCTGGAGTGCCTTTTAGTACGATGGGTATTAATGTGGAAGTTTTTCAGCGTAAAGGAGATACACATCACTATGATCAAGACACACTAGTACAATACAAAAACAAAAGACATTGCACACATTCATTATCTGTTCATTGTCAGTCTATAATTTTGGTTCTAAAGATAGGCGGGAGTGCATTTCGCACAAATACGACGTGTGCATGTTAGTTTCCCGCCGCAAAGCACCAGTTTAACGCCAGGTGATCACGAGGGACGTGCGGGTCACACCATTGTCACAGACAGGCCCTTATGCTCATTTTTCACAAAACTTTGTGTGAAATTTAAGTTCACAAATGCCAAACTCTTCTTCTTCTTCTTCTTCTTCTTCTTCTTCTTAATATTATTTCTTGACGGAAAGAGAAGTGGGCTTGACTGATTGCTGTGCAGTGTGAGTGCATGCTTTATTAGAGAGATCAAAAGAGTTTTATTGTCACGGGAATGCTAATTCTGTATTTCATAATTATTGTTATTTGGGCTTACATGTATAGATTATGCAAGTTAACATATGTCTTCGCTCAAGTGTGAAATTTGTTCAATTATATTACAGAAATCGGAGTATCAATGCCATTTTCGGGTACCCGAGTACCAAAAGACGTCGCTCGTCTCCATTTGGTACATGGGTGCCAGACAAGGCTTTTAAGTTCAACGCTTACAAAAGGAGCTGAACAGATGTACTCCCTTCACCACGTGCAGCCCCGGCAACCTCACGCGCCACCACGGATTGGTTTGTGATTTTGTGATGGAGCAGCGTCCGTGAAATATATCGGGATCCGCATTGCCGTCCAGAGCATTAGATGCATTGGATGACCAAATTGGAGATGTAGATGATTGGTCCGCACTTTTTAGCTGCAGATTCATAATGTCTGAAAGACACAAAAGAATATAAACTGATATTATATACTTCGTGTTGACGTACAATGTCGTTATTTTTAAAGTGTGTGTGTCAGCACACACTTTTCTGTTTTTCTAGGAATTCTTTATTTCTTTCTTTCGTCTTTCTTTCTTTCTTTCTTTCTTTCTTTCTTTCTTTCTTTCTTTCTTTACAGGCAAATTTGTCCGACATTTCATTTGAAAAGTATAACACGTAGAAACTCCAAACTTGGCACAATTATACTTCTATTGATAAAGTCTGGCCTTTTTATAATGAGAGGTCATGCTTTTCAAAATTATGCAAATGAGGGCTAATTAAAGTTTTAAATCTTCAATATGTTATATACTATACAGTGCATTCCAACTTGAGCTCTCGGGACCGTCTCATTAGTTGTGACCACAGTGCTGATGGGCCAAACAGCCTATCACTGACCTCTTTGCCCTGCCACTCAACCCGGCTGCTTTAATTAGTGGTGTTTGTAAACAGGTCCACATGGGTGCTGCTGTAGACATTCATGTGGATTTTTATTTTCACTTTTGTAGCGTCAAATAATTGGATTTTTTACAAAATAATCCTGCTTAAGGGACACCATTTTACTGTGGAGCTGGCCCTGCTATGTGTCTGCCACCCCACCAAACACACATGACCAGTGACAGTGAATGATTGGTATCAAATGGCCAGCTTATTCCAAAGTCCTGGCATGTGTAACCACATCAAAATAAACCCTACCCTTTCCGCCTTAAGTTTATGTGTATTTTATTACCCCAATAGATTTCACTCATAATCCACAGCCTTTATCAACATCGTAAGACCTGTGGGACATTTTTACAGGGGTGATTTAGACAAAGCAAGTAGCCAAGAAGAGGCAACTAGAAACTGTGCGACGCGTTTCGACCTGTCTAGGTCTCATCAGGCACTGGCAGGGATTTCAAAATGTGCCATATATATAGTTAGGGGTAACAAATGCGTTGCAAAATTTTTACAGGGGTGTCACATCTCAAGTGAACTGCAAGCAAGCCATAATCCTGGTATATATTTAACAAGATGTGACATCAAAATGACCCTTTGAAAATAGAAGTCTTCATTTACTGTCAGTAAAGTTTGTATCAAAGGGATATACTGAGTATTCTTATGTTTTAAATTCGGGGGTTCTGATTTAAAATTTCTGACAATCATAATAGAATATAATATCTGCTCATGATTTGTGAGATTCTGACCTTTTTTATTTGTTTCACACATTGTATTAGCAATGCAAATTTGAAAGAATTAGCAAAGAGCATATTCTTTGGGTTCATCACTGAATGAGTTAATTTTGTCATATAAACGTTGGCCGCATTGATTGTATGGCTATGTCTGTTTGGTAATTTAATTATAAGTTAATGTTTTCTTTCTGGAAACCAGTCAGTTCAGTGGCTCTTAAAGAAAACATTTTGGGCTACACTATTTATATACAATTACAGAGTCCAGGAAATGCTCAAGATCCCTGCTCATGCATTCTACCATTAAAGTGTGTGTGTGTCAACACACAATTTTCTTTCTTTCTTTCTTTCTTTCTTTCTTTCTTTCTTTCTTTCTTTCTTTCTAACTCTCTCTCCCTCCCTCCCTCCCTTCTTTCTTTCTTTCTTTCTTTCTTTCTTTTTTTCTTTCTTTCTGAATTTGAAATTTTCAATCTTGAATATCTTCAACAGTATAATAGAGATGTCATTCCAACTTCTACTATGGGGTTGTTGACCATTGCCCCCTAATCACCTAATGAATTAAACATAAAAGTTGTAGCAATTTAAATTATGTAAAAAAGCACCATTAGAAATTTTATATCTTGAATAACTTCAAAGCTATAATAGATAGAGATGCCATTCCAACTTCTACTCCTGTTTTATGGAATTGTTGTACTTGCCATGGCAATATGCTTTGAAGACACACACACTGATTTGCTATACAGCAAATCATCTTTCCTAGTCGTATTCTGTTTTGCTTTTCCCCCCTATACATAGAACAGTCGCAAGCAACTGATAAAACATGAATAGGCACTTTTAGCATTGCAACATACTGTTTGTCGCGTATCTGTACTATGTCCAGAGTACGTGCTTTCCCAGCTAAACTAATGCTAAATCCTGGTTCCTTTACGGCGTAGGTCGGATCCTGATTTTCACCACGACGAGCCGTTGACGCAAAGCTTGCCATTACGATTACTGTCTTTTAACATCCACGTTTAAAGTCCTTTCGTTTGCAAAAAGTGTTCATGGGGAAAACAAAAACAACTTGGGGGTTATTTGTATTATATTCTGCTAAAAATATAAATCTATGTTAATTATGCAGTAAAATAATTATGTATTATTTCATGTCAAGGTCATGTCAAGGTCAACAGTTATATCAAGGTCAAAGTTTAATTTTAAGACAAAATGTCATTTTTGAGGTCAATGTTCGCTTCAGGTAGAGGTCATCTCAAGGTCAAAGGTCATTTCAAGGTCAAAGGCCACTTTCCATGATAACTTTCTTCTAGCCATAACTTGGTCAATTTTAATCCAATTTTGATCATGTTGGGCTCAAATGGTAGCTATGGTAACACTACACATTTCAAATTTATATGTGACCTCTAAAGGTCAAAGGTCAAGGTCATTTGGACCTTTGAAAATTTCATCCAGTCATAACTTGGCCAATTTCTATCCAATTCTAATCATGTTGGACTCAAATTGTAGGTGTTGCAACACTGCACATTTTTACAAGTACATGTAACCTCGAAAGGGCAAAGGTCAAGGTCATTTGGCCCTTTGAAAGTTTCATCTTTCCATAACTTGGTCAATTTTCATCCGATTTGGTTCATGTTGGGTTTAAATTTTGGGTATTGTAACACTGCACAATCTACATGTGATCAACTTCTATTAGGGGGTTGTTGACCATTGCATAGCTAATGAGTTAAAACTAAAAGCTGTAGCAATTTAAATTATTATTATTAGAAATTTTAAATCTTGAATAACTTCAAAGCTATAATAGATAGAGATGCCATTCCAACTTGTACTCCTGTGTTATGGAATAGTTGTACATTGCCACACCAATGTGCTTTGAAGACACACACACTGATTTGCTATGCAGCAAATCATCTTTTCTAGTTGTGACTGTAATGTGAGGGAAGACAACAAATTAGAATCATGTGTGCACTCTATATGCAATAGAAAACGGGGAGAGGGGATTATCACAAGCTAAACCCGTGGGGGTAATAAATTTCAGTTGGGCCATGACGTGCAAATCTATAAGAAAGAAGACTCAGAAAATGTGTGGTTCATAAATTAGCTCTGTCGATGCCATATTTTGGACTGAGTCAACAATTATTCTTGGCGCGTTTTGGGTACAATTTCAAAGCAAAACGAGAAAAGCTGTTGACATGGACTAATATATTCTACGTAGCTTCTGGCATGCTGGTACTTGAATGAAAGGTCTTTTTGTTTCACAAGGAACATGAAACTAGCATCCTTATTATAAGTCAGAGTAGATCGTATTATTAAAGTAGTTAGACTTTAGTCGTAGTTCTCATTGAAAGAGTTATTAAACAAGCGTGCTATTTTAAGGTAATCTTGGGTGTAATCGGAGTTAATGTCGTTAAGGTCAAAGCCTAATATACAACTACATGTAGGTCATACAGGAAATTTTGGCGAAAGTTTACATTTCCTCAAACTGATAAATTAAGACTCGATGGTCTGCAGTTTTCTCAGACTGTTGTAATCTTATCTGTTGTGTTAAATTATAAATGTAAGTTTTGAATAAGTGTCACATCATGCTTCTTGTTTCCATTCGTGCGTGCTTGGTTGTTTCGTGAATTACGAATCCTTTAATGTTTGATCCGAGATATATATTTGTTGTCAAAGGATGCACTCTGTATGTTTCATCAAAACGTATCAAGCCTATCAAAGAAAACTCAAAGATGCAGATAGATCGAACACTTCAAGGTAAGTTCTTTTTGTGAATCTCGCTTAATTTTTATTTCTATTTAAAGGTCAGATTACAGCCACATTCTTTTTGTTTTGTTTTTATTTTATTTATTCATATATATATATATATATATATATATATATATATATATATATATATATATATATATATATATATATATATATATATGTATATATATATATATATATATATATATATATATATATATATATATATATATATATATATATATATATATATATATATATATATATATTGTGGTGGAAGTGGTGGGGGGGGGGGCGTTACGAACACGTGCGCTCACAATGCGAATCTCCAGTCGTTGCATGTTTTGTAAATCTGAGGGGCGCACACATACATACGTACATTCATACATACATACATACATACATACATACATACATACATACACACACACATACATACACATACATACATACATTCATACATACATACGTACATACAATCTCCCTGGACAGGACATTTGGTGTCGAAACGGGTAGGAAAGTAGATATCCTGGAATGCACCGCGGCCTATATTTTACACGCAATTAAACTGAAAAAGTGATGCCAAATTTCCATATTTAGCAAAAAATGTGTGTGTGTGTGTGCGTGTGTATGTGCAGATGCGTCAAAGTTCTACATTTGATAGAAAATGAGAATGTTTAAAGATTGGTTAGGATTGTCATTTTAAAACCTCCATGTGAAAAGAATTTGTCATTTTTTTCTCACTTTTGGAGCAATGGAGACAGCATTTGAATCCGAGTTCATATAGGGGAAGGGGGATATACGTGTTCAACGGGAAACGAGGTTATCATGCGTGATTCCTGAGGCCCCACTGGCAAAATACTTCCCAGTTTAGATTAGAGAACGGAACGCCACCATTATTTATGAAAGAAAAGAAGTAGATCACTTCCTGCGAATGGAGTCTATAGATGGAAACAAAACACTCATATGACAAAACAAGTGGACCGTGTACGGAAGGACGGGAGGTCCACTGCCTTTGTGCGGGTAAAAGTTTTTTCTCCATTCTATAAACTAACAAAACTTAGAAGTAACGGATGTGTGTAGTATTGGAAATAAAAGGAGGGTGGCCCACTACGCTTGTGCGGTTAAAGTTTTGCCCTAGTACAATATGCAGAAACAAAGAAAATTTAGAAGTAATAGCTAGTATGAAGAATGGAAAATATATGGGCTCCACGTATGTATGGGAAATACCCACCCACCACCCCCGCCCCCCCTCCCCGCTTCCCGCAATACGATTTGACTGAAAACACAGTACAGTTTTCCACTGGATAACCGAAGATTACATGAATACTGACATCAGGATATCCAGTTTATGTAGCGACGCAATGTACTATACAATAAAAGGGACTAGGTGTGCTGCAATATGAAAAATCGAGTGAATAAAAACCACGAATTGTAACAAATGTTCTAAGTATGTGTCCTTGACATACAATTTTGTGCGCCGCCCGTATCTTGACAGACCCCAAATCTAGATCAGTGCATCCAATGTAAATCTGTTCCGCATCTGGTTAAAAAAGAAAAAAAAATCTCTAGCAGAAATTACGATGTAGCTGACAGCTATATGATATATTCATCCAGGGAAGTCAATTGTTTTCCACGCATATGAGAAATCATAAACGAACCGGGCTCGGTGATTACATTCCGAAATCACATTACAAACGTTCCAAAAGATTCTTTACGTCTGTGTGCCAACACAGACACATTGATTCTTTCTTTCTTTCTTTCTTTCTTTCTTTCTTTCTTTCTTTCTTTCTTTCTTTCTTTCTTTCTTTCTTTCTTTCTTTCTCTCGCTCTCTCTCTCTCTCTCTCTCTCTCTCTCTCTCTTTCTTTCCTTCTTTTCAGGCAAATTTGTCCAACATTTTCATTGAAAAGTCTTTCACCTAGTAACTCCAAATCTGGCATGACTTAATTTCCATACATATAGTCTTGAGTTTTTGTAAAGAGATTCAGCGCTTTTGAAAATTAATACAAATTAGGTCTATTTGAAAATTTAAACCTTGAATATCTCCAAAACTATTATAGGTACATGTAACCGATCCAACTTTAATTAATATCTTTGTAACACTGCACATCATTATCATTTATATATGACCCCTAACAGTCAAAAGTCAAGGTCATCTGCCATTTAGAACTTTCGTTCTAACCATAATTGGGTCAATTTTTATCCGATATTGATCAGGGCTCCGATTTCAGATATTGTAACACTGCACATTTTCACCGTTACATGTGACACCTAAAGGTGGTCAAGGTCATTTGGACCCTTGGAATTTTTCATTGAGCCATAATTCGGCCAATTTTCATCCAATTTCAATCACGTTGGACACAAATTGTAGGTATTGCAACATTGCACATTTTTGTAATCAGCATGTAACCTATACAGGTCAAAAGGTCAAGATAATTTGGACCTTTAAAATTTTCACCCAGCCACAACTCCGCAAACTTCCAAACAATTCATGTGGGCCAACAAATTGTAGTAGTATTGCAACACTGCAAATTTTTGTAATTAACATGTAACCTGTGAAGCTCAAGGTCACTTGGGCCATTTGAAAGTTTCACCTAGCCCATAACTTGGTCAATTATGTATGTATGCCAACACAGACATATCGTTTTTCTGGGGATTCTTTCTTTGTTTTCTTCTTCTTTTATAGGCAAATATTTCCGACATTTCATTTGAAAACTAATAGACGCAGAAACTACAAACTTGATATGACTTATAGTATTTATACCTCCATACATGAAGTCTTGAGTTTTTGAAAAGAGGTTCAACGTTTTTGAAAATTATGCAGATTAGAGCCATTTGAAATTTTAAATCTTGAATGTCTCCAAAAACTATCATAGGTACAGGTAACCAATCCAACTTCCATAGTATGTTTGCAACACTGCACATTTTTGTAATTTACATGTGACCTCTGTGAGATCCAAATGCGATCCCAGCTGTGAAATGTCAAAATGTACAAACTATTGGACTTGCGGAGGCCATCTAAATAAAATGGGTCGCTTACAAAAGCATACCTACATAGACAGATAGATAAAGAAAGAAACAAGCGAACCATAAATATATAAATAGATAAATAGATAGATGGATGGAGGGAGTGAGGGAGGGAGGGGATAGATAGGGAGACAGATAGATAGATAGATAGATAGATAGATAGATAGATAGATAGATAGATAGATAGATAGATAGATAGATGATGATGATGATGATGATGATGATGATGACAAACAGACAGACAGGCGGACAGACAGACAGACAGACAGACAGACAGACAGACAGACAGACAGACAGACAGACAGACAGACAGACAGACAGATAGATAGATAGATAGATAGATAGATAGATAGATAGATAGATAGATAGATAGATAGATAGATAGATAGATAGATAGATACACACCCGCCGTCTGCGGCGAATATGTGATACAGTGATGTGTTGAATATCTGATTAACTTGACATTTTTCGTTGGACACATGGGACCCAAAATTATCGTTGAAGCAAGCATAAGATAGGGTTTAAGTTTCCTTTTTTTTTAGCAAATTTTGTTGACATGGGCCAACTCACGTGGTATAACATACAAATATAGCAAAAAAGAGATATAGACAAAAATTTATTAGCCATTTGTCGATATTATTTTACAGAAGTGTCAAACTCCAAAGGCGTGCGGCCGGAAAATATCCATGAAAAGTGCTTGTGAATAAAGGAAATCATGGAATTGGTAATTTTGTGAACGATCTCGTCAATTTTCGGAACTTGTAGAGTCTCCCGGTCAATGCAGGAAAGTTAACAGGCATTTGTGCATCCAGTCACGCCCTTGATATTTGACTGAGGCCTGATTAAAACAAACAAACAAACAAACCGCGTATGCATGCGCACATATGGACCTACACAGTAAAAAATTTGTTTGTATTTTTGTCCACCTCGATTACACTTAGGCAAGGCATACGCGCATAAGAATTCCGACCTTAATTCTCTGATGAACAGATCATTTTATTGATCCATATTCAAATTTTATGATGTTTTTTCAAGCCACTGGACATAGTTTGATATATACAACCTGGAGGCCTTGATTCAAACCACATATAATCTTGAAATGATTTGCGCATCCAAAGTTGTAATTGAACTCTTAAAATATCTTCT
>OZ026623.1:31611253-31685713 GCA_964020975.1 Hermodice carunculata
CTGGAGGCCTTGATTCAAACCACATATAATCTTGAAATGATTTGCGCATCCAAAGTTGTAATTGAACTCTTAAAATATCTTCTTTTTTTTTAATGTAATTTTTACCTAGGGAAAATTAAACCACAACCGTGTGTCTGAGGTTAGGGATGCTTGGCCCTCTGAAACAGATAAGAACTGACAGCATCCGTAAGGCATACTTACAAGCTCCTCCAGTTTTGCTGACAACGATGAGAAGAAGCAACAGCGAGCAGAAGACAGGATGATGATCATAATACATACAGCGAGATTCAACATCCTTCTGTGGCCTGAAATGAAACAACCAAGTCTGACGAGTCATATTGTAACGTGGTGCTCGAGCTAAACCCCAATGGCTTTCCTGTAATATATATATATATATATATATATATATATATATATATATATATATATATATATATATATATATATATATATATATATTATATATATATATATATATATATATATATATATATATATACAAAGCGGCCTTCCGTCAACAAATTTATTCAAGGCTGTCTGAGAAACTCAACAAAAAGATTGATGTGGCCCAAGGGAGGCTGTTTTTCTCTGAAACCTGAGATGCTACAAAGTGTGGGACACGTATGTTTTAGAATGTTAAATGAAGCGGGGAATTGAAGACAGGTGTTTACACTGGGGGGTTAGCGTAAGAAGCAGAGTTTCATATTTGGGTGTACGCTGGATGATGCCGGAACTGTATGACACAGCCCAAAGTCTCTCTCTCTCTCTCTCTCTCTCTCTCTCTCTCTCTCTCTCCTCGTCTCTCTCTCTCTCTCTCTCTCTCTCTCTCTCTCTCTCTCTCTCTCTCTCTCTCTCTCTCTCTCTCCTCTCTCTCTCTCTCATCTCTCCTCTCTCTCCTCTCTCTCTCTCTCTCTCTCTCTCTCTCTCTCTCTCTCTCTCTGGGGAGCTCACCGCAATTTGACAAGAAGTTATTACAGTATAACTCAATTAGCGTAATTTCACTTTGCAATTGATGCAAACAGTATGACTCCGGTTCACAACCTCGCCTTCTAACTCACGACCCATGTTCCATTCTCGGCTTGGGAGTAAGTGCGAACGGTTTGTTGATTATTAACTGGTCTGAACAAATATGAAATGTTCAAAAGCAAAGGGATTTTAATCATTAAATTATTTACGTGTTCCTGGCAAGAATAAGATAAAGTGAATAATTTTCTTTGGCATCAGTTGGGGTGCGATATCCACGCCAAAAACAACTCGAGGCCTGGACCGTGCCACCATGATATGTCTTATCCACGATTCTCAGCAAAAGTGTTTTCTGTTCATATGGAATTGAGGTACATCAAAGCAGACGACAACTTACATGCGGGATGGCTCGGGGCGATTCGAGCGGAAAGGTTAAAGGAAAGGCTTAAAAAGAAAAAAAACCTACCTGATTTGGAAACTTCTCTCATATCCGTTACATCGTTACTCTATAGGACTGAGCTTCCAGAAATGTGCCCGCTGACAGAAGGTGCAAGGCTTTTTGCGTGAATATAGATACCTTCCTGGTGGGGAGTATGATTTCCTAATTAAAAGGAATTGCTGTAAATGGGTCAATCAGATGATATTACCATAAATTGCAATTACATAACTGTAATGTTTCATTTTCTAATATGAACACTGTGAAGGCCTAAAATGAACTTTTGTAGCAAAGGAATTTTATTCCGCCGCTGAGATTTGAAATAATCACTATTTTCATTCTGTGTAAAATACCTTCTAAAGGTTGGTTTTCTGTTATATATTTATTGCATCAACAGCATGAACAGAGAGCTTTTCTGCTCGATTTTCAAATCGATATTCCAGTTTTCCCGTCCTTAGGTTTGTCTGTAGCGAACCAAACTGTAGCAGTTGTGACAATAAATAATGACATATATGTATGTATGTATGTATATATGTATATATATATATATATATATATTATAGTTTCCGGCTGTTTGAAATTAAATTGGAAAAAATCTCCTAAGGGTATTGTATGGGTAAATCTGCGTACTTGACATTTCTTCCTTTGTTGGTCTCTTGGCTCTGGATGCTTCTTAAGAGTGAAGTCAATGCAGCCAATCAGAGCAAAGCTATGAACACCTTGCCTATGCCAATAGCGGCATACGGCTTCCATGTTATCATGGAGGTAGCTGCCTTGGAGATTCTACCTCCATGATGTAATCAACTGGAAATAAAGTGACACAAAGAGAGTAGACAGAAAAACATCAGGAAATATTCACAATAGAGAAAATGCACCACCTTAAAGCAGATGTGACAGGATGTACCTTCCCGTATCATCTGTTGAGCGAGGCTTTGTCCAACTTGGGTTGACCTTCAAGACCACTACCACCAGTTGATATGCTTTCCTGGGGAGAGATATATGACCCACTCCTCAGGTTGTGGAGCAGCATG
Source organism: Hermodice carunculata (assembly GCA_964020975.1). NCBI lineage: Eukaryota > Metazoa > Annelida > Polychaeta > Eunicida > Amphinomidae > Hermodice > Hermodice carunculata. The sequence goes on from OZ026623.1 coordinate 31,613,684, forward strand.
AGAGAAGGAACTCTATGCCATCAAGAGACATGGCGCTAGCTTTAAGAGAAACCTTGGCACCGCTGAAACATTGCCAGCAGACAATGAGCCAACAACCAACCACTCGTATATTAAGAAAAAAGCAAAGTATCTTCCATTAGCTGTTTCTCGCCAAAATGTTTTGCTTTTTTCTTAATATACCGAGTGGTTGGTTGTTGGCTCATTGTCTGCTGGCAATGTTTCAGCGGTGCCAAGGTTTCTCTTTAAGAGCCTAAGAGGCAAATGTCTGCCAGGAAAAGACACACCAATGGCCTAAGAATGCAGGAATAAAAGCAGACACAGGGTGCCTAATAATAGAAGCAGGAGCCTCGTAGCTAGATCCTATCATCAGCATATAATTAAGGATTGCGCAGACCCCCGAGGTAGGATCTCTGGAAAGTATGTGGATACAACCGACCACCTGGTTTCAGGACGTCTGGAACTGGCAAAGACTGAATACATCAACTGACGCAACCCATACAGCAACATACATGCAGCAAAAGATATGCAATAGTTTAAACATCAAGACAATTGAGAAATGGTACGTATAAAAATCAACCTGCACCAGAGACAGAAAATGATAATTAACCGTCGTCTGCGACATGGCCATCCACATGGACAGAGAAATGAAAGCACACAGGTGTGGCATTGTCACCAAGGATTGGAAATTTCAAAGAGATGAAACACATGCTCATTGTCATATCAATACCATCAGACCACAACAGTAAACAAGAATCTTTTAATTGGATCAATATAGCCATACAATCAATCAGTGTAGTACAATAGTGTATTTTATAATTACATTAATATGTAGGTATGTATATATATATATATATATATATATATATATATATATATATATATATATATATATATATATATATATATATATATATATATATTGATCTGGGAGACCTGTATTAGGGTCATAGTTGACCGCTATCAAAAATTCATAGGGCCTATAAGTACATTCTGCGTTTGGTCTCTCAATTGAAAATAATGAAAATTTAAAATTAAAAAAAAAAAACTGTCAGAATTTCGTACATAATCATTCTGTATACGACATGCAGATTTATGTTTTTCTATATAATAATTCTTTATATAATTGAAAATTCTTGCACACCATGTGTGTTAACTTTATTTTCAATCGTAGCCGGTGCATCATTTAAAATATAACCCATTAGATGTCTAATGCATTGGTTTTTACAGAAGCCAGAAGCCCTAGTTATAAATATGTCGTCTCTTCTCCTTGTCTTATAATCACCTACGATCGTGTTTGGAAATAATGGAAGATTCTTAAAATATGCACGCAAACTGTCGTTTGTTAATTTGTAATAAAATTTTAGAAGCTGTAGCTTATATATAACTTCAAGTTTTAGTAATTTCAATCCTGTAAATATTGGTTCCTAAGGCATTAAAACCACTATAAATTATGGCACGTACAAATTGTTTTTGATAATTGAAAAGTGTCTCTAGTTTATGTCCCCATGCCATGAGGCAATGGTTTAAATATGCAATACTAATGAGTTAGATAGGATTACAAACACTTTAATTGAAGGAAAAGTTTTCAGCTTTTCAATATGCCTACTTTCTGGGAGACTTTGATAGAAATCTTCTGTGTATGTTTTCTCCAGTTCATATTTTTATCTAAGTTAAATTTAATTCATCCACACAGTCATTTTTTCTTATCTATTTCAAGTGATCGAATAGATACTTTCTTTACTGGGTTATAGAATAACAATAATTTTGTTTTCATAATATTCAAACATACCTTGTCGACTTTCAACCACGTACTAACTTTTGCTAGCTCTGCATTTATAATTTGGGGAGTGTCTCTGTTCTCATTTTGCTTATTAAATAAGTTTACAGTAATACATTAGGCGGTGTCGTCTGCATATATGATAGATTTAAAATAAATTTGTAATTATTAATATGCTGTTGATGTGTTTATAAACAGTAGTGGACCTGAAATTGATCCTTGTGGTACGCCAGTAGTTATTTTTAACATGCAAAAGATTACAATGATAACATATTGCTTCCTATTATATTGATAACTTTCAAACAATTTAAGATTAATGTCCTTTATTCCACAATATGTCAATTTTTGTAATAAGATTTTATTATCTAAAGTACAATAGTCTTTGAAAGATCCATAAAGATATTAATAAGTGTGTTTCCTCTGTCCATTTCAATCAGTATTCTGTTTATTAATCCATATGAAGCTAGGTCAGTCGAGTAACACTCGCAAAAGCCATATTGATTGCGTAATACAGATATTAGCTTTGAAATATTAATGTGGCTGATCACATATGACCCGTTCAAATACTTTTGATATCGCAGGAGAAAAATAAATCGGTACAACATGAGCAACTTTTGTCCTTTGGTCCTTCACATTCCATTAAGCTAATGGCTGGATGAAAATTTCAAAGTCCAAATGACCTTGACCTTTACAGGTCAAATGTAAATTACAAAAATGTACAGTGTTACAATACCCACAATTTAAGTCCAACATGATTAGAATTGGATGGAAATTGGCCGAGTTATGGCAGGGTGAAACTTTGAAAGGTCCAAATGACGTTGTTCTTTGACCCTTAGGGGTCACATGTAAGTTTTAAAATATGCAGTGTTACAGTACTTACAATTTGAGCCCAACATGATCAAAATTGGATGAAAAATTACCAAGTTATGGCCAGAAGAAAACCATCATCAGTTGCTTTTTATGGGTGACTGCCTGTGTCAAGTCAGGAGTGAAATTTGTTTCTTCACGTTGGTATTGAAGAGAAATATTGATGCTTTGGCAAGTCTGGAATCTCTTTGCTGTCATTGTTGGGTTTGGAATTAATGAATATGGATCATGTTTTTCTGTACTATTTGAAAATTACTTCATTTGCTATGCTGTGCTGTGGGCTTTGTTCTCCGACTCATAGTTATAGTGGAGGTAGAGTGTGTTTGTAATGTTCCAGATTCATAAATATCACAAAAATGATGTAGGCCTACTTTACTCTTTTGCTGTAAACTTAGGTGACTGACAAGTCGGGAGAACTAGAAGGTGATAGGCCTAACAGGTCTCTTTTTATTTTGGCAGAAGTAATAAAACTTGTGTTTTTGGTGGTTAGGCCTATACATTTTGAAATGAACTAGTGTCTGCAGTTAATGATGAATATTTTTAAGGTTGAGAGGACCGGTTTAAAACCACCAGTTGCCCTTTTATGGGTGACTGCCTGTCTCAAGTCAGGATTGAAATTTGTTTCTTCACTTTGGTATTGGAAGAGAAATATTGATGCTTTGGCAAGTCTGGAATCTCTTTGCTGTCATTGTTGGGTTTGGAATTAATGAATATGGAACGTGTTTTTCTGTACTAGTCGAAAGTGGTCTTTGACCTTGAAATGACCATTGACCCTAACATGACCTCTACCTGAAGTGGACCTTGACCTTTAAAATGATATTTTGACTTAAAATTGGCATTTGACCTTGACATGACCTTTGACTTTGACATGACCTTGGACCTTGACATGACCTTGGTATTGAGATGATCTTTGCCTTGCCATGATTGAACTCCTATACACTCGGAACCACATCTACTATAGTATATAAAATATTGAAGATTTAAAACTTTAATTAGCGCTCATTTGCATAATTTTCTAAAGCATGACCTCCCATTTTAAAAAGGCCAGACTTCATCTGTAGAAGTATAATTGTGCCGAGTTTGGAGTTTCTACGCATAATATTTTTTCAAATGAAAGTCGGACAAATTTGCCTGTAAGGAAAGAAAGAGAGAAAGAAAGACAGAAAGAAAGAAGAAAAAAAAGAAAGAGGAAAGAATATAGACCGAAAGAAAGTATTCCAGAAAAATAATATGTCTGTGATGGCACACAGACATAGCAAGTGGTCATAGGAGCACCATGATAAGTAAAGAAAGAAACTGTACCAACATGTCAACTTCATCCACGGCAACACCAATGGTCATGGATTCTAGATGATTGCTCCGTTTGGCACAGCACACATTCTGCAAAGGGCACTACCCATAAACTAAATCTTCCCTGTTGCTCCTCGGGTCCATGGACTGGATTCGGCCTTGGCAGGATATATAATAATAATAATAATAATAATAATAATAATAATAATAATAATAATAATAATAATAATAATAATAATAATAATGGTATTATTATTATTATTATTATTATTATTATTATTATTATTATTATTATTATTATTATTATTATTATTTAAAGACATGGAGAGACAGCAGTAAATTAAAATAAAAAAAAAAAAAAAAAAAACAACGCCATGCTACCAAAAAAGGTTGTATGATCAATATGACTGTGTGCATGCACCTCAGTGCTCAAAGGCATGCAGTCAATAAAAATAATGTCAGATAGCAAGGGACCAATGATGGTAAGTACCAATAGCACAGAAACAAAATCGACAACTTGATTATCCCAACTCAATGCTAAGTTTTGCAAGGTCAGAACTAAAACGCCCTTTATTGACATCATACGTTTGAATACTGTGAGATAAATAAATATTCATATATTACGCAAGTCTATGCTACCAGACAGGATGGCTTCAAGTAACCTGTCGCATTTGCCTTGTTAAAACCTTTGACCTTGGCAATATGTGCACATACCAGTAATCCTGGCCACAATTTGTGTTCTTTCAAAGCAGAAGCTTCATATTACCGTGTCTCCACAGTTCTATAAGCACAAGGCAAAGAAAATTAAATAGATTGTAGAGCTAAGGCATATCTACAAATTGACATCCAATTTGAAAAACTTTATGGAGAAATCTTGTTAGCTTTTTGCCCTCAAAGTTTGAGTTTTTCACATGCAAATATTGAAAACCTTCGTACTATATTTTACCTTTGGTGTCATCAGATTGCTTGACATGAATGTACATGATGTTCTAAACACAACATAAAAATTGTTGCAGTATTGATTGCTGTGTATCAAGCATTATCTGCTATTTGGCTGACTAATTGCTTCTTTTATTCTCAATGCTATCTAGATAAGCAATATTTGTAGCTTAATGAACACAATATTCATCCAGAATGTAATGAGATGTCAGAATTTTTATGATGAGATCGAATTTGACATTAAGGAACCTTCATATCAAAGTTTCCCCGCTTGACATACATGCGCAGTGAATTTAACGTGATGAGGAAAGCACCGCTTGGAAGCAGTGTACAAAAATAAACCCAGACACAAATATCTATAATTGTGCCAAGCTAATTTCACTTAATGTAAGCCATTAGTATGCACTTCCTCAAAAATGAACACGGGAAATATAAGGGACACCCTTTTACCAAATCGTCATTTCGTGTTGTTTCCGTGTTTCATGGAATTTCCGGGGATTAAATGGCTTCAAATTACAACACCAGCATAATGTGTCGCATTATATTAATGTGTCTCACCAAAGCAATTTGTAAATATCTGGATGTCACGCAATAAACATGAAGTTTCTGTTGTGATTGTTTGCAAATTTGCTTCACACACACGGAGCACCACCCTTTCCCTTGGACGAGAATACAGACTCTGAAGACAGAAAAAAAAACTATGCGCAGTCATAATGGTGGGAGCTTCCTACAGCTGCTCTCCGGGCCGGAAATCAAAGCCGGGTCGCAGTGGTGAAATAGTCCATTTGACGTTCCTATGCACTCAATACTGAACCTAGAAATGTTCTATCCTATTAATTTTTTTTTTGCTGATTTGTATTAATATTGGGTTCTTGAACAAATTTAGCTTGGTTGCCCTTACCGCAACTTTGGGCAATTTGCGCAATTTGCATAAATCCAACATGGTGTCCAAAATACGTGAATCACATGGGTCAATTTAAAAAAACTGTCATGGAGACCTCAAATTGGGCCCAAATATACTCCTATAGGGTCAAAGTAGAAGTTTAGCTTAGCTGCCTACATAGCGACATTGAACAATTCTTCTAATTTGCATAAATTCAAGATGGCGTCCAAAATAATGGGTCGCAGGGGTAAAATTTTAATACTGTCATAGAGGCGTCAAATTAGGCTCAAATAAAGGGAAATTTTATGCCGAGTAAAATTCTATTATTCTAATGTGATTGGGATGCAGAGGCCAATCAGATCGCTGGAATTATGTCACATGGGAGGGTCTGATTCTGTGTCTAAGGTAGGTATATGTAATGTAAATAACATGCAGCTGTTCAATCCATTGATGTTTGTACACAGTTACAAAACCATGGGTTCATATGCTGAAAACATGAGAGGCATATACATGAGTGACCATAGGGCTACATTTCCAGTATCATCTGATTTAATCAAATGGTGTATACTGCAAGCCTTGTACTGACAAGAGGCACAAGTCCATCAGTTCTTGAAACATCTGGAGCTTTCTGTGAACTCTTGAACACAGAAGTATAGTAGACCTAAAGCCGATTTTGTGAAGTGACCCTGTATCACCACAAATGTCAAAATAAGCATTGATGAATCTTGTGTAGGTCTTGCCATATAATCAATGACAGAATCCTGCTGGCAAAATCCTCCTCTAATTCTATGGCCAGACCCATGAAAGGTGCATCATTGTGGTATACAAATCGGACATGCATGGATTTCATATGCAGGCTTTCAACTTGGCTGATGCAGCTGTTGGTGATAGGAAGTGCCTCCTCCTAGCCTGCATGAGATATGGGCCATTCCATCAATTTAAAGTAAGACAAGTCTGGAAAGTGATTCCGTGTGCAGCAGATCGGCATGATGACAAGACCCACAATAGAATGCAAGCTGTTTTGTTTTGATCATAACGAGGCTGACATCACCATGGTCTCCTATGTCCTTGAGGCAAGGCCATAATCTGTGTGCTTAGCCATGACACAGCCTCGTTTTTCCTACTAGTCTATTAGGTATATCGAGCAGAGCTGGAGCGAAAGGTGCAGATGGAACGGTGGAATGGGCTGGTGCTGGACATCAATGCCACCTGTGCAGATCTAGAGCCAAAGTGTATGCAGCTTCTTGGCATGCATGCCTTTAGTTGGTGCAACACTACACCATACCCATTTGGGAAAGGAAAAATCAGTGTACTAAACACCTGGCCATGGCTTGCTGGGGTCTTCCCAGGCTTGGCTGGTGTGATGGAGGAAATAGGTGCTACGCAGGTTGATCTGATGGAGATGGCAAAACCTTCTTCATTGCTCTGTATGGTCAGCCACCAAGGACATTCATAGAATCTGCCCACTTTACACTCTTCCCAAAGAGGAAGAATAACTCATAAGTCATGGCCTTGCCTCCAACATCCAACAACCTGTACCTGCTGACCCATCTCCAGGTCATGCTATGGAAAGCAGCAGACCAGATTCCCAACTGATGAATCTGCTGACATCACCCACTTTTGGTGAGAGATCCAGGATGGCATCCCTTCTCCTGTTATTGATCAGCTCCACTAGAGCTGATTGATGTGGTTCAGTGTCAGTGTAGGGCTCAGAGAAAGAAGTGCAGCACTGATATAAATATAGCAGATATGAATTGAAGCTTCAGTATAGAGGACGTGGAAATTCAGGAGGCAAGGTTAGATATTGGTCTAAAACTGGGATGCGTGTTATCCCCGATTTTGTTTGCTATATACATGAGAAAACTGGAAACAGAACTGTTAGCGAGCAATAAAGGGGTAACAAAGGAGCAGAATAGATTCCAGGGTTGATTTTCGCTGATGACGTGTTAATGGCAGATACAGGTAGAGAGTTACAGGAACTTTTGAGGATAGCAGGTAACTATGGAGAAAAGTGGAGGTTAGAGTTTAGTGACAAGAAGAGCCAAGTCAGGGTCTTGAGGCAGGAGAGAAAACAGCAGGAGAGATGGATGGTAGGGAAGTTTAGGATACCAGAGAGTCAGGAGAAAGCCATCAGGATTGGAGAAGATGAGGAGTAAGAATGTTTAGGCATGAAAATTAAGGTCACATGACAGGGAATGTTTAAGTACTGTGTTGAGAAAATCAGACAGAAAGTGAACAGAGCAAAAGGTATAATAAAGGTCACGGCAGGGAACAGCTTCAATAGAGCATTTGAAGGAAGGGTGCTGTGGAAATGTGTAGCCATACCTGGGATGTTTTATGGGTTAAATGTGACAGCAATTAGCAAAAAAGATGTGGAATGGATGGGGAAGGCACAGTGGCAGATGGGGAAATAGGTGCTTGGGGCACCACCATGTGTTGCAACAAAGGCCGTGTTGAGAGAGTTGAGATGGTTACAAATAAGAGATAGAATAGGTAAGACTAGGTTGGGTATTGAGGCTATCTACAACAGGTAAATAAAGAAATAGGGTGCAGGAAGGTGTACATGGAGGCTGTTAATCAGACGACAAAGTGGGTTCAAGAAAAAGACAAGTTAGCTGAGAAATATGAGTTGAAAGGGCCAGATAAGATTGAAGTGGCGTGGAAATTGTATACGTGTAGGAAAGATGATTCAAGAGAAATGTGGAGAAGTGGAAGCGGAGGAGGGGGGGGGTGAGGAAAAGAGCACACTTAAAGCGTATTCAGCTATAGACAAGCCAGTGAAAACTAAATGTTGGGATGGTAGCAAGAGTTCTAGACTGTTGTTTCAAGGCAAAGCAGGAGTGATCAATATGGAAAAAAAAGGGAAACAGAAGTGGATGAATGAGAGTGTTGGGAAGTGTAGAGTGTGTAGGGAGGATGAGACCATAGATCATGTGATAACATGGTGTTCAGGTAATAGAGCACTTACAGACAAGCTGTTTGTAAGGTGGAGAGCAAGAGATGGGCAGTGTAAACGCTTAGAGCAAGTAAGGGACATGGCATTTAATGATAGGTTAGCATGGATACTAGGATTGAAGGGTGATTTTGTAGGTAGTAGAGTAGACTTAAAGTCAGTCAAAGTCTTCATGGTGCAGTACTGGAAGAGGGAGGAATAAATTTAATATCTTAGGATCAGTCACGAAAAAGAATAGAGAACCAAGTTAGAAGGGAACAGAGAAGGTGGCCCTTATTAGGGCTCCCGTGACCCTGCTTGGTGGCAACATCAGCATGGCTGTCGGCATGCTGAGCACACAGTTGCAGAGTGGGGTAGGGCTGAGTGTTTTTTTTTCTTTTAAATAAAGGCCACCTGACTAGCTTGTCAGTTCTGTGGCAAATGAGCAGAGTGCCATAGAGTATTATCATTATTACTGAGGCTTGTGGCTGCCACAAATATCATCTTACTGAAATTGCTCTGGTGAAGAGAGTTGTTGCAATCCTTACACCAAGAGAGGAGAAGCTCAAGCTGCAGATGGGCATGATGTTGAGAAGATGGTGAGGACGAGGAAAATTCTGAATATGATGTAGATGAGGCGAGTGTAGTCCAAATTAGGTTGAGGTTGGTTTTGCTGATCATGATTACTTGAATGATGAGTGGCAGTAGCTAAAATACGAAGATTGTTATGCAGTAGCTATAATATGAAGATTGTTATGCGGCATCAAAATAGCGTGAACCTTACACTTGGAACATGTACCATTATATGGAACTATATTCTCTCAATTATTATCGATATCAACATTTTGACAATCTTACTATGACTTTCTTATGTGATTTACTTACTTCAAAATTTTATTGGCAGTGAATCATGAATGTCCATGGCAATATATTGGTTTTACAGACATTTACAAAGACATTAAGCGAGTGTTCCTCCCCATCTTTGCACTTTACACTTGAGATATACAAAATGTGTAACAGATGTGATTATGGGTTTCAAAAATCATATTAATGTTTTCACATGAACAAATGTATAGAGGTTTTATACAATAATGCATTTATATGCATTAATTAACTTAAATATTATACAGTGGACATTTCCTTTCATTCTCCAATAATTGGGTCAAATTTGACCATGACCTAGTCTACAGCACTTCCTGACCTTAATATTGACTTTAACCTTGAATGGAAAAATTTACATCAGAAACGGATTTTATTCACCCAAAAACTCTTTACACGAGGTATAATATCTCATTAATTCATTAATTCTCCATGGATATGTTTAATGTGATGATGACCTTGACCTTGAATTTTATAAATGACATCAGAAATAGACTTTACACACCCCCAAACCCCCAATAAGAGGTATTACACATCATTCTAGGACAAGTCTTTCAAAGGAGAAATGGTAAAAAATGGTGACAGGCGGCCATCTTGTTTTTATGCAAATTACCAGAGTTGCCCAACATTGCCGTCTGGGCAACAAAGCTGAATTTGTTGTGGGACCTCATCTGCATATGAATCAATAAAAAAAACTTCATAGGATAGAACATTTCTAGGTCCAGGGAATGACAAATGGACTAAAAGGCAAGGTTGCTAAGGTACTACCTAAGACATCCGTGAATTCGTTGTAAGATATTTTTGACGTAAATAATGATATCCAACGTAAGTTTGAATATAACTGGTTGACTCTACTTAGACCCAAAAAGGACCCGTTTATGAAGCTGCCAACCACATTGATGTCTGGTCTCGCATTGCTTCTGTCAGCTATATTTCCGGTACTGAATTTGGCATTTATTCAAATATAATGTGTAGTGGTATTTAATGGCACACCCCTTACATACATATGCACCAAGTAATATTACGCACAGAAAAAATAAGATTCCAAGCCTTGTAATGATGGATTTGAAAAGTCACTTGTCAACTGACAGAAGAAAGGGCTAGTCTTTCATTCGGTATTTCACTCTCAAATTAATAAACTATTTCCTTGATAACTTTATTGTAATAAATATTTCCTTGGATGTAATGTGTCTGGTAAAGATACCAAGCTGAAGTGAAAAGAAAATAGGTGAGGTATATATATATATATATATATATATATATATATATATATATATATATATATATATATATATATAAGTGGTGGACTCCACTTCGGCAAAGGAAGTGTATGGCCCTCTAGACATCACATGATACCGTCAACCGGGGCTACTTAAGCCAGCTGGGGTAACTTTGGCCACCCACCAAAAATGTTTTAATGGTATATCTGCTTAAGTTACTTTCTTATAGAAAAAAAATTTACATTATTATGTTTTGATTGTTTCCTTTTAATTCCTTTTTTTTTTTTTCTTTTTAAAATGGGTTTCATCTGTTGAATTAATAGTTGGTGCTGAGCTAGAATTAGCCTTTCAAACTGTGCCCATGTTAAGTAAATTCATTAATTAATAAATTACAATAAGAAAGAGCAAAATGCTATATTTGAGAAATTCGGTACCTTGGGCAGAGGGGTATGAAAAAAAGGTAAATGAGATAATTTTATGGAAGACAGGTGCTTGATTATCTTTGGTAATTCTTTGAATAAAAACAGGCCTATTATGAGCATCAAAAAAGCAACACTTTAGTCTTCACAAAATAACTGATTTCAAAGTCAAACATTTTAAATATAAACACTATTAAAAATTGAATGCAATATATAACCACAAGGCCTATTGGGGTCTGATCACATGCAACATGTTAATTGTAAGACTATTATTATGGATTTCTTTCATATATTACGGATGCATACCAGGGGCGGAATTTTTCACAAAATAGATACTTTTGTTTATAACTTTCTTCAAATCTTTACTGTATTTCCTGCAAATGAGGCTCAACGTGGCTCAGAATCCACCATTTCATAACTAAATTTTCGGGTAGAAATATATATATATATATATATATATATATATATATAATTAAGAGAATCGATAGGTTGGCATGCACAATTTGATAATTTGGCATTTAGGGCCTATGCTGCAAACATATGGGGCAAGTACAGTTCTTTTCAGATTCAGTGTGGACACGTAACTGCCTCAGGGAAACAGGTAACTCTCAGCGTGACAAGTTAATTTTCTCCCCTGTGTGTCCTGGGACAAGTGGCCGAAAGCCTTAATGTCAAGCCCGCTGTAGGACATGCAATAGATATTTATACACTAGTCAGTGAGATAGTTTTGAAAGCTATCTCATGTCAGACTTGTGAATTGATATTTCATGTCGATATTTTATTTGCTGCTGTTGTGGTTTGTGGTTTACCAGCCGTGAAAAAATTACCGTTGACACGAAGTTGAAGACTTCATCTCTTTATTAGATCCTTTACTTTTATTTCCATAAAGCTAAAAAACAAAAAACAAAAACAAAAACAAGAAAAGACTTACAAGTGATGTTGAGACAAATAAAAAGTGTAGCTCATTACATTGACGGGAGTTCTTCAGTCACTCTGAATACGCGTACATGTCCGTATATATAATATATCACGTCTTTATTGCAACTACTTATACTGAACACACTTGTAATTTCACAACTTGAACGGGCCAACTTACACGCATAATTAATTTAATCGTCATGACACGTGCCCATGCATGATGGTCAAACTACAGTAAACGTCAACAAATTTGCATTGACACCATGATATTATAATTATTCTTTGCACGCAAGTACATGTACCTATACGCAAAATATATGCAAGCTTATTTAAACAGCCACAAAAAACTTGCACTAATATCTGCCAAGCCTGTAATAAAATGCCCGACAAGTTATGCAAGCAAAGGGTCAAAGCTGCATACAAAAAAGGTCGCATATGACAATGCGACTTTGAGAAGAATAGCGTATATTATTATACACGTTCTTTCCCAACATATATATCATGTAATTATTGATGCATGTGGACTTAAATATTTAATCACGCAACCTTTAAACATTCTGGCATTTAAATGCGCAATAAGAGATACGCTTGTCTTTACCAGGAAAAATATCTTCCCGATATAGTTGCGCCATGCAACTAAAACCATACACAGCCCGTGTATGCAAAAACTACACCCGTAACGCTACGATCGAGTTGACAAACGTTTAGTGTATTGCGCTTTTGTAGATTTGCAGAATGTGACCGAGAGAAGTATAGAGCAAACAAAAATCATATTTTGATGCACAAAATATGACATGGTTTTATGTATGTCATGATAGATGGTAGATGTTTGATTTTAATCTGTTCTACATCAGCTTTTTTGTCACAGATAGTAGACTGGTTAATCATGATGTATGTTAAAGTGATTAGTCAAGGCCATTGTGTGTGAAGATGGAATTATTTTATTTCATCTGGTGCTTAATTTGTTTTATATGCCATGTTGGACATAGAAAATAGATTTCAATAGTTGCTTATTTTGAAGATACTCCAGCCCAGGCATGTTTAAAAGTTTTAGTACCACTGTACCGGGTACTTGCCTTGTGGGCTTTTTATTGTCTGTGTGTGTGTGTGTGTGTGTGTGTGTGTTTGTTCCTTTTTTTTTTTTTTTTTTTTTTTTTTTTTTTTTTTTTTTTTTTTGTTTTTGTTTTTTTTGTTTTTTTTTATGGAAAATTTGATAGAGTACAATTATGAATTGGACACACATAAAACAAGTGCAAAGGAAACAACAAATATGTTCATCACAATATTGTATTGGCATTCTTATTTTGTATGATGGTAGGCCCTGTCTTCATAGGACACCTCGCCATGCAGCAAATGTGGCATTTGCAATACATATTTCCCCTCCTAAGTGGCCAATCCTTTCCACATTTCTAGTGCATATGAGGCAACCTTAAAAGAGAGGGGTCACTCTGTTTTGGAATTCTGTGTGAGAACCTATTCCAGGAAACTGGTGTTTTGGGATAGGGGAGTGGGTAAATTTCTATCCATGGTATTATTGGACAGCTGGAAAAGTTTTTTGTTTTGTTTTGTTTTGTTTTGTTTTGTTTTGTTTTTTTTTTGTTTTTGTTTTTGTTTGTTTGTTGTTTTTTTTTTTTTTGTTTTTTTTTTGCACATGCCCCTTAGGACTCTCCAGTGCCAAAGTAGAGTTGTTCAGTTTGACGCACTCTAACGCTTAAGTAGTTAAGATGGAAGAGTTCAGACAGGGCAAGTCAGTGTCCCATAAGTTCGTCTGATGCAAAGTTAGCTCCATTTCTGGGACGGCTTGGTCTTTTGAGGGAAAGGATACACAAAATTTCATATAAAATCAAGCACCCAATCATTTTGTCCATGTGTGTGACAATGCTACTTTAACATTCCTTGCTTAAATATGCCTAAGTTTGCACCTTACAAACAGTGCTTTGGATTTTGAGCAGGGAAAGTGGGAGGGGGGGGTATGTCTTATCAGATGCAAGAACATGCAATGAGGTGGATGCTCCCTTACAAGACCTGTCAGTCGAACAAGACCCCGCTTTTACAGTTACAGGTGTTGACTTTGTTAGGGCTTCCTTTGTCGACACTTGTCAAGGTAGACATTCAACATGTGCTTGTTTACGTGTGCTGTAGTCCACGCTGTACATCTTGAACTCAACATGTCCATGTCCACTTTTGAATTATGGTAGCCTTTAGGTGTTTTACAGCATGAACAGGTTTCCCTCTCAGTTCTATACTCGAACAATGCTTTGACACTCAGAACAGCCGAAGCTAAGTTACAAACTCATTATGGCTTCCATCTGTCCAGAGTGGAAGTGATTTTTCCCTATGCCCCATTGGTAAGGTGGCTGCTGGAAACATCTTATTTGCTCAGCTAAGTTGGTACTCAAGAAGTCCATACATACCTGTAGTCTTTCCAGAACAGAGCTACAGACAATGCTGGAGGAAGTAGAGAGGCATGAATTTCCTCACATTCTTTTTGTGAGCGATGAACCAGTCTCTGACAATCCACTTTGCCCATTAATTTTTCTGCTCAGTAAACCAACTAATTTTGAAGCCAGGGTCTCAGAAGAAGGGACTGATGTTTTTCGTAAAGCTATGTTAGAATGACAAGAGGCTCGTTTGGAATCCCTTGGTAGAGTTTGGTCAATAGGAAGTGAGGAACACCAACGCAATCAACTTTCTTTAGTGCATAGTTTCAGACATGTGGCTGTGTCCAGGTTGATCCAGTTGTTTCGATCTTGCGGATGGGGTAATCCAGAGTGCAATTTTCCGAATCCCTAACAACATTGTCACACGTGCAGTGCCAAGATTGCATCACCGAAGTATCACCTGTCATCCAGTAAGTGGTTCCCATGAAAAAAGTGTGTCAAGTGAAAGAGACACTTTGAACACGTTTCCAGACACAGAATTTTCAGCAAGGCACTGAAAAGTTATGCTATTGTTATCATATTAAAGGGGTACGACATGACATACTTTTATCTGTGCTGATCAATGCTTAAATGATGTTTCTCAATTCTGAAGCATATAAGTGACACGTATGGTGATAGGAAGTACCAGTTCTATATTTTGAATGACACTGTTTCACATTAAGGTAAGGTGACAGTTTCATTTAATAAAGGCCTGGGTGTTGCTGACACTGTTTCTTAAGGGTAATGTGACATTACGAGACCGTATTGACACCATAGGACTGCCGTGTCAGATAATTTTAGTGAGACTGTATGTTGTTGGTGCCTTTACATACAGTTGTACAGTGAAGCAGAACATTTCGTGTCGGTGGATGTCTCTGTCCGGCCATTGGATCGTAATGCTATTAAGCATAGACCTACTCAAAGATAACTAACTGTTATTTTTTTGTTCATCAGACCGAAATTTATGTTGGAAAAATGCGCTAACATGGCTCAAGGGGGGGGGGGATGGGTGGGTGGGGGATGCTGCAACTGAATATAACATGGTGCACACTATATATTTGGAACACCTTGTCAGTATACACTTGTCAGCTAACATGAATATGGGTTGGGTGCTAATTTTCATTACTCTGCATCTGTATAATGCATACTTTCATTTTTCATTTTTTCTTGTTATAAGTAATGAAATACTATACCTGATTCTGTATACAGTGCTCTGTTAGTACCTTTTGTGTTATGAAAATGTATGGAAGCTCATTGGTGTCAACCTAACCTCCAATTTCTTTTCTTTTTACAACCACATTTTTTCTTGTTACAACGAAAAAAAAATCTTGTTAGTTCAGCTTTTTTTCTTGTTATAACAAGAAAAAATCCTGTTACGTTCACATTTTTTCTTATTATAACAAGACATTATTACATTTTTTCTACTTATTACAAGATAAAGTCCTGTCATTACAACTTTTTTTCTTGTTATAGCAAGAAAAAACTTATTTCGACTTTTTTCTTGCTGTAAAAAGAAAAAATCTTGTTCAATAAATCTTAGTTATTTCAACTTTTTTCACTAGTTACAAGATAAAATCTTGTTATTACAACTTTTTTCTTGTTCCGACCATACGAAACGTATCACAACTTTGTTCTTTGTTATAACAGGAACAATTCTTTTTTTCATTTTTGTTTTCTTGTAATAACCAGATGATATATCTTGTTATTACAACTTTTGTTCTTGACATAACAAAAATTATTCTTGTTGTTACAACTTTTTCTTGTTATAACAAGCAACAAGTTGTAATGATAAGATTTTTCTTGTTACAACAAGAAAAAAGTTGGAAAAAAATAATTTTTTTCTTGTTATAACATAAAACTCTTGTTATTTCAACTTTGTTCTTATTACGAGAAAAAATCTTTTTATCACAACATTTTTGTTATAAGAACAAATCTTGTTACTACATTTTTCTTGCTATTGCAAGAAAAATCTTGGTACTTTAACCTTTTTCTTGTTATAGCAAGAACAAAACTCACAACTTACAACTTGTTTCTTGTTATCACAAAAAAGTTCTTGTTGTTTCAACTTTCTTCTTGTTATAACAAGAAAAAAAATTTTATTTCAACTTTTTTTCTTGTATAACAAGAACAAATCTTGTTATTTTGACTTTTTTGTTATAATATATTACAGGCAGATGATAACTTCTATTCATATTCAGCTGAGGAAGTGCTAGGCTGATTATGACGACTTTTGCTTTTGGATACGTTGAAAAGGTGTAACACTTTCTCGGTAGAACACATTGTAATTCTCCCCTACTATTTCCCAACTACTCGTAGGTCCTAGTTAAAAAAAAAACGGCAAAATTAAGACAACTAAAAAGTGTTCAAAGGGCACGGATGCATTCACTTGTCATTGCCCCATTCAGCATTGGAAAGAGTAGCATGTACTTGGTGTAAGACTTCAAGTATATTGTGAAATCTTCACATGGATAATAAGTACATACACATAAGTTTCTATATATTGATTAAAATTCCTATCAAATTCCTTAGCTTTATCTAAAATACTTCATTCGGTACACATTGCACAAGTTTGACAAAAACCAATACTTATTTTCCTGCAATTGTTGTTTTCACTAAGTTAATTGATGATTATCAGCAGACAGTTATTAGGCCAAGAGATAACGAGAACATCTTCACATATTGATTAATGCTTTCATTAAGTTTACCTGTACCTCCCACACTTTGAAAAATCCACATGACACAAAGTTCACAGGAGCCGACACTTTCAATAGATGGACAGTTAAGTTCCTTAATGAAATATGATCAGAGGTTAATTAACCGAGACAAACAAACCCCAGGTGCACATATTTAAAAACTGATAAATTATTCTATTTGCTTTGAAATCCTTATATAAAAACCTTCTTGAGATATGCACGACACAACTCTGACAAGTCCAACGTCGAGAGCACATTTTCACTAATTATTGATTAATTATCAGAGGATGATTAATCCAAGAGACAACCTCAGTTTCCCATATTTATACATTGCTACATGTTCCCACAATGTCTTATGGTTGTACATCAAATGACTTTTAAAGTACAACACAAATGTGACAATTTTAATGTCGGAGAGAAGGACGTCAAATTTATATACACCCCCCTCCCTCCGTGGGGGCAAAAAATAGAGGTAAACAACATTTCATATGCTGAATTTGAAGAAAATACACGACTTTTTCACGTTATAACAAGATAAAAAAAAAAGTTGAAATGGGAAGAGAAATGTGGTTTTAACAAAATAAAATTGACCTTTTTCTTGTAGTAACAAGATTCTTTTGTTATAACAAGAAAAAAGAGGAGCAAGAAAAAGATCTTTTTCTTGTTACAACAAGAAAACAGTTGTAATAACAAGATTTCATCTTGGATAACAAGATTTGTGGGGCGGACCCTTTCTGTTTTCGGTTTCTCCGTAAGTCCGCCCGAATGTGCACGTTCTCGTTACTGCGATATCTATAAAATGCCTCCATGCATTTTGCTGAAATTTAGCAATATGCTTACCTTACCTGGCAAGATAAACTGATTAGCTTTTGGTCTCACCATGGCCTGATTTGAGCAAATGACGGACCCTTCAGTCAACGTTTGCGTTGAAGGTACGTTTAGTTTCTTGCTACAACAAAAAAAGTAAAAAATACACTTAAAAAGTTGCATTAACAAGATTTTTTCTTGTTACAACTGGAAAAATTGTTGAAATAAAAAGATTTTTCTGGTAATAACAAGAAAAATTTGATATAACAATTTTTTTCTTGTTATAACAAGAAAAATGTTGAATTAAAAAGATTTTTCTTGTAATAACAAGAGAAATTTGATATAACAAGATTTTTTCTTGTTATACCAAGACTAAAGTTGTAAAACAAACTTTTTTCTGCTCATAACGAGAAAGAGAGTTAAAATCATAATTTTTTTCTCGCTATAACAAGAAAAAATGTGGTTATAACAAGGTTGTTTCTTGTTATATCAAGAAAAAGTTGAAATAACAAGATATTGTACTCGTTATAACAAGAAAAATGTGGTTGTAATAAAAAAAGAGATTAGGTTAACAACAATAAGTCTCCGTGGAAAAGCGAAATGGCTTCTTGAAGAAAATGGTCGCTTGACATCAATAACCATCTGCTCACGGATTCCTGTTATGATGTGCCGATTTTGCAAAGAGAATTTGCTAAATGAATACCAATCCCGCCTTATATGTTTGCATTTATGTCTGTCTTATTTGATGACAAGTAACTTCGAAACAAAAAAAAAACAATGTGAAAAATCTCGTGATCATAGTGATCCGTCATTATAAAACAAATCACTGCGCATGCGCTACTGGGAAGTTTCCTTTGCGGTATGTTATTAGAATCTAAAATCGCTGTCCAGACCATGCATATATGACCATCACGACCATTAATCGTTCAAAGAGCGTTAAGCAGTCAGGAAAAAGTGTCAAAAGTACGTAATTATTTGCATAAAAATGGCGCGTTTGATAGTTTTGGATAGAATGGGCTTCCACATGAAAAGAAAACATTTAAGTCCTGGTTGGTCTCGTTTTCTTCCCCGAAGCTTTTATTTTCAGATCCTCTCTGTAAATATTATTTTAATAAGTAAGCATTAACAAATATTAACAATTGGGATTGAAAGGTAAGATGATAGTGTTATAGTAATGTGGTCCTAACCACCAACTTCCATGTGACGCTTGATGCTCCCGCATCACACCTCCCCCCTCCCCCGGACAAGAGCACGAAGGTGCCTGCTGCTCAACGATACGAGAAAAAGCATTTGAATGGAAGTCATAAAAATGTTGAAAACTTTCACCTGTAATATTATTACACCTGTTAAATGCGGCTTCATTTAAGGACTTGTAAACCATATAACGGTACTACCCACCCCCGTGTGAGTAAACGTACAATGTATGTGTTAACCGTAACGTTTCAAAACATTCAGGCCATATCTACTTTTTTTTTTCGTTTTTTTCTTTTTTTTTTTTTTTTTCCTTCTTTTTTTGTCACTCCCTAATTACATATTTCGAGACCAATATCTGTAAACAACTACCAAATCAGACGTATGCATAAGCATGGACGGGATAAAAATCGGAAGTGGCCGACACTATCGAAAGTGGCCGAGACTTTAACACCAAATTATCTCTCATCATAAACATCTGAAGGAGCTGGGGTATTTTGTTTGTTTGTTTGTCTGTCTGTTTGTTTTTTATCTTGTTTCGTTTCGTTTCGTTTTTTTTTTTTTTTAAACTCTCCTCAGTTTGGGATTTGGTAGTGCCGCCTAAAGTGACTTGCAACAAGCAGCAACGCACATAAGCGTCATGGATGTCAGTTTTATTACAAAATACAGTTTCAGTGTCTAGTTCGTTAGAACATGTAGTAGAAAGAGAGTTTACTGAACTGTTCAATTGCTACATTGCATTTTACTGAACTGCTTAAATATCACTCTTAGTTTACCGAACTGTTCAAACGTCAATGTACACGCACAGTACCCGATCATTTTGGAGGAAATGGTTAATCACTTAGTGTCATGTATTACATATAAACTCTGTTATACACACAAATGTTACACAAGTGTTTGGTCATGATACCTTCTACGTCGTCACATTAACCAGTATTTGTGATTTTATATGCTTATATGCATGATCTGCATACATTTGGTAAATGTTGTGTTACACATAGCAATTTTGTACAAGTTCTTATACTACATTTCCAGGCAGTAGTTTTCTATTCTTGCGTAAATACACAGAAAAAGTTGCAAAAGATAGGTAAAGGGATTTAAGTTTTATACGTACAATATTGATGATAAGTGACATTTGAGTTAGTACATGATCACTTCATACTAAGGAAAACGATAATAGTACGTAGGAAAACATTCTTTATGCACTTCCGAACATGAAACAATATAAATAGATCCTTCTTTTCCTCCAGCCAGCATGTTAAAATGTTCAGAAGAAACAATAACTGATCCTTAATCTTTAGTTTTTATCAAGGGCGGTGCAGTGCAATCTCACAATCACGACCAGTCCATTATAAGACTAGTCCACTATTACCACCACCCTTTGACAGTGCCAAAGTTTGTATTTCATATTTGCTTTGCGTGTGAAAACGTATGCTTGTAACACGTACGTGTGGGTTTAACAGAGAGATGTCAATATACATGTACAAAAAGCAGGAACTGGATCATTTTCAACAGGGAGAAAATAAACTGTTCAGGCGAAACATGAAGTAAACGTTACTCCTGCCATCCATAATATAGTTTTCGGCAAAGAAAGAGCCATCCTTTCATAATCATAGATACACCAAGGTCCTGTCTTATACAATGATATGCACGATGTTCGACATTTAACAAGCACATATATGTTCTCAATGTAAATTGCAAACCTAGCCATATTTCGCTTTAAAACAAGGTACTAAGCAATTAATTCAAACGCTGTGCACTACGTTCTACCATATATACATATTGTACAATTTGAAAGTAGAAAATATGTCCATTAGCAACAAGAGTTATTTCTTTTAACCATTTGCTTGTCAGAATAAGACATAATGAATAGCTTTCCTATGCACGGACCTCGGCACGTACCACTATGATAGGTCTTATCTGCAACTTGCTGGAAAACCTTTCTATTAACATCGAATTATATGTATATATAAAACATTACAGCAGAGGACAATTTACATCCGGGTGCTTTTAGGATTTTTGTGCAGGGTAATATTGGGCAAGCATAGGCATAATAACATAAACAGCAAGGACTGACTCTTTACTCTGGGAAAACATCCATGTATATGACAGACTTGTAATTTTGTAAAAATAATTACCTCTATTTTAAATCGATTTAAAACATATTTTTACAAATAAATGCGACTGATTCCGATTAGTAAATTCATAATCAATTTCATATTAACACAAATGATGGAAAATAAGTGGGGGAATTAATAAAAAGTGGAATATAGATCCCTATATGGGAATTCTACGACTTCTGAAAAACAAATTATTCAGCTCTGATACAAATCAATACAATGTCATGTGTGTAACAGATAAGAACAGCTAAGATAACGCTATACACTTGCTTTTGTAGTTCTACAACTCTGGAGGAATACAGAGTTTAACTGACGACATACATTTTTTTCAATTAACATCTATGAGCTAAAGTTTGTACATTATATAGCAATGCCCGTTTAATTTATATTCAGGAAAATTTGGCTATTCCCATACAACGACAATAGGTCGTCTTCTGGAATGCAAATCGCTACGTACTCATAAGCGCACTTATAATATTCTAGAAGAAAAACAATCTACCTATTATATGAGAAGAGGCAAAGTACACAAAACTTTCCGGTAAGAACACGTGCCTAAGAACAACTGCTGCACACCAGACTTTCATTTAAACAATGTCCAATTTATGACGAGGTCCGTGTAACAAATTGAAAGGCACTCTTGAGCAACAGACACTTTCTTTAACGTTTTCTGGAAAAGATTTATACCGACTCTTCTGCTTTTCCAAAGGGTATTCACCGGGAACACATCCATGCATTGAATGAAATTTCCAAGAATATTTACCTGTGCAAGAACAGCTCTATCGAGGCGTTGCAACTGGAATATGCCGTTAATTTGTTTCTTCAGTTTACAGGTTTAAGATATCAGACGTATTACTGTGTGTGTATACATATATATATATATATATATATATATATATATATACGTGTGTGTGTGTGTTTATACATTTCGACTTCCCTAATACAATGAATAGCAATTTTCAATAAAATCATACGGGAACCAAAGAAAGAATGTGCATGTTCTCAGCTGCTTTTCTGTTACGACGTAAATTGTGCCTAATTTTGCCATTTTGGTCAAAAATCATATTTGACAATTACCCTTCTTCAGATTTTGCACCACTTTTACTTTTTGCAGTTAAATCTTCTAAAATGGGGCTAATATTGTTTTAAAAATATTCTGACCTTGCTCGCAGTAGACAGCGCTGTTAAAAAAACAGTATACTTATAAAATACACGAAAGACTGTTTCTTGCGTATCATTATTTTTTCAACCAATACGAAAATTAACTACAGAAATGCGTCACAATCCCATGTCAAATATTGTCGCGTGGAAAAAAATAACAAGGAAAATGTTGTTCTTTTTCAAACCCAAACTACACCTAATTATGTAAGTGATACCGGTACCTGTCGTAACATTTGCAGTGTTTACCTTCCGGTGATATACACATTTAACGGCAAGTAGATGAAGACCCAGCTTTGCTGCAGTCAAGACATTTTATGTGAGTCGTATTCAAAGGTAATTCTCGGCACACATTTGACACAAACTATACTTCCGTTTGGTACGTCGATAAACAGAATTTCCATGTCAGTAATTATTAAGTTGCTTTACATATAACACACACACACCACACAACATATATATATATATATATATATATATATATATATATATATATATATATATATATATATATATATATATATATATATATATATATATATATATGGTAACCACTGTCATGTTCTCCTTATAGGAACTGGAATGAAATGAAACGTAGACTGATAAAAATGGCGTTTGTTGTAGGTATCACATTAACAAGGTTGCAGAACGTATTTTGGTTCCAATTTAAGGCTTTGTAGACGGTAGAAAGGGTTAAAGGCACTTAAGCACCAGATAGCTCCACATGCCTGTTTACGGATGACGTGAAATGTATGCTGAATTACAATCCTGTCACTTCCTCAGTAAGGTAAAAGTACTTTGAACTGGCTCTGCTAGAATAAGAATGGTTGCTTTGAGTATCTGGATCAGGTGACACCGACTTAAGGTAATTATCTAAATCTCTTATGCTTGCCATAGGATCTTCGTCACTTATATCTGCTATCTTTTGTTGAGTTGTATCAGTTGTAGTTGTTATTGTGCTTATTGGTGCAGTCACCACTCCGTCTGCTTTCATGGATTCTGGGATGGGTGCACGTTGCCTGGCGTACATTTGACGCAGCGAGCGAACAGGTTCATCTTTCTTGTCATCACTCTTAGATTTTGATTGTCCCGTAACAGGG
Organism: Hermodice carunculata; assembly: GCA_964020975.1. Taxonomy (NCBI): domain Eukaryota; kingdom Metazoa; phylum Annelida; class Polychaeta; order Eunicida; family Amphinomidae; genus Hermodice; species Hermodice carunculata. The sequence continues at coordinate 31,637,294 of OZ026623.1, forward strand.
GGGATCGTCAGGAATTCTGAAGCCGGAACTTGGGCAGTGACAGTTTCGTTCTTTACTTCCCGCATGCTGCTAGACTGAGAAGATGAAATTGTTTCCTGGACCAAAGCTTTGGACTCTACTTTTTCTGATGTTACTATGGTCTCTGTCTTTGCGAGGTGTGTCTTCAATTCATTCAAATATGCTGGACTGGTGGGCCCATTTACAGTTATTTCTTTGCTTATGACAGTTTCGGTACTGCTCACTGGCACTGGCGGTGGTGGCGCAGCACGGCGGTGCTCCTCTTCCACATCAGATTTATCCCGTGATGCCGATGACGTCATATTAACTATTCGTTCTGATTGGTTGTGTTGAAGTGAATCTGACATGGTGGACGAAGAACTTCTGGATGCTGGTCTGTCCACAAAGGCATCTTGCATCATGTCGTCTTGGAAGGTAGTCACCGTCGTAGTTTGTATTTGGCTAGATTGCATGTTCTCTTGGCTACCAGCAGCGGCTGCAGGAAAAGGTATATAAGGCGTATCATTGGCATATGCTGCGGAGGTCTGTGCCTGTTGAATAGTGTTGACATGGACCTCTTTGGCATCTGACATGACTGCAGCTGTCGCTCCCTCTGAAATGTTCTGCTCATTAATGTCATTCGTAAGCCTGAGCGTGACCACATCATCTTGGATCACTTCTTTCTGGACCATACTATCGCCAGGCAACTCTAGCGACTGTCCAGGGCTGGCTGATGCGACACTACTAACACTCACACGGCGTCCACCACGCTCCAGACCCTGAACATCTGCACGTACATCCTCAACAGACACTGACAAAACAAACTTCTTTGGAACAGGGGCATTTTGTGTTGCAGAGCTATATACAACGGTATTTGGGGCTGGTTTCACTAATGGTGGTACGTCGTCAGTATTCATGATGGTTCTGCTGATGTCATTTTGTGTTTGTTGGGTTATATGTGATGTCCATGAAGACGACGTTTCTCTTAAATCTGATGTTGCATAATTTGGGCTGTGCAGGGATGGCCCTGTGGAATACACTTGAATGTGTCCCGGTCTAGGAGAAGCTGATAGTAGAGTTCCTCCTGATGCAGTCTGAAACACATTAGGGGCTTGTTGAATGTTGTATGGCTTGGTATATTGTCCCAAGCTGGCGTAAGGTGGCGGAGCTATGTATGTATCATCGGGTACTGTCCAATTAAATCCTCCATTCATCTGGATCTGAAAAAAAGCATTCATAAAATAACACAAGTGTCTTAATGACATTTTTTTAGAAAATAAAATTATTATTATTATTATTATTATTATTATTATTATTATTATTATTATTATTATTATTATTATTATTTTCATCATCATTATCATTATCGTTATTATTATTATCATCATCATCATCATTATTATTAATATTATTATTATTATTATTATTATTATTATTATTATTATTATTATTATTATTATTATTATTATTATTATTGGCAAGCGAGTGGGCAGTTGGTAATGGATTATAATACATCATATTTCAGCTCAGGTTGAGTGACATTCCAGTAAAGTCATGCACATAACGCTATGCATGGCACGAGGCTGTCACACTCTTATGTGCAGCACAAACGCTCAATTAAGCTTTAGAAGAACTAGACTTGACGTGGTTTATGAATACCAAGGTCAAATGCCATCCTTCAAATATACATATCCTCTTTGTTCCCACTAAACTCTGGGACCTAAGCTCTCATAGCTATTGTTTTTAAATTGCTCGAGATCGTGGATATGCATCATGCACATAAATAAACTGAGTGCATTTGACTTTATAGGTGCAAACTCAAAAAGGGGATGCCGATCACATGATTGCCACGAGATAAAAGTATTTGTTTTTGTCAATTAAAAATACATACGAAAGATCAAAGATTTCAGTTAAGTCTCTGCTTATTTTCTTTTGGCTTTGCGACTATTGACGATAGCTCACGTTATTTAAGGTGTTCTCACTTTCTATGAAAATCAAATCAGTATTCGAACAAGTGTGTCGTGTGTAAAACATATCTTAATCATCACAGCATTGGGCCCAGCCCGTGGGGACCGAAAGATCTTTTTAGCTGTGTTGGTCAAACTTCTGATGCACGCTACAACCACTGTGTAGGCCGTGTATCGGAAGTTAGTATAGATCAACCTGGTTTCCTAGATTGTTGAATAGCATGGAGCACAATACACATAATTGAATGTATCTAAAATCAGATACAGACAGTGTGGTTTCAGGAGAAACCACTCGTTATCATTGGTTCTTATGTAAAAAGTACAACCCACTCGACGCCGTGTGAGCCATGGTCTCTTACTCCTTCTGACACAAGAACCCATTCCCACTTGTGGTGTCTCCTTATCACGAAACTATGAAAAAAATCACATTTTTCCCAACAGGTGGTGCTTTTGACAGGTCTTGCCTTTGTCTCTGCTCGGGACTATTAACTACGGCAGAGTTAACACCAGTATGAATTACTGTCAAAACTGAGACGAAGCCATTGCATCAGCAAAACATATCACAAGTGGTCTAAGAGTTTAACATTGCGAAAGAAAGCAGCCGTCATTAAAAAACAAAAACAAAACAAACAGAAAACAACAAATTATAATCTGTAACTTACTGCATACATTAGGGAGATTAGTTGTAGTTATACACAGATGTACATAAGCATTCATTCCGGAAGTATTATAGTCTGTCGTTGGTCTCTCTCCATGTACTGAGACGTAACTAAATCAGTCCTGGGGATATCAAATTACTTGTAGCATCGTTCAATGGAATTGTAGGTTAGATTGCTAGGTGACAGAGAATTATTCAACTAACTTCTCTGTATGCCTACCGTATGCCCTCCAAATAAGCCATAGTGTTGTTCAGGGGTTAAGGACAACTTGATTAATAATTAATAATTGACTATTTCACAATTAGTGGAAAGCTGATTTTGTCATAATATGTCATGTTACATGCTAATCAAACAAAAATAGTTAAATGGTGTTAAATATTTTGTACGGGACACAATGGCTCAGTAAACTATAAGCAAGGTAAATGTAAAGATATAACAGTTCAACTGATCATGCAATAATTTGACTGAACATAGACTAAATGATTGCCACTTGTATCATGAAGAAGCAGAATCGCTGTATCTACTCCATGTTCACTGGACAATTTGAATTTAGGGTAAGTGCTTACATGTAGCACTGTGATGTATGCGGATTTCTAAAAGTTTGAGTCCACTTCTGCAGGTCGTATATTTGTCTTTAAAGTAACCATAAATGATCGAGAAATGCCGGCATGTCTCAAATAAGTTTTGTTGGTGAAGTCAAACTTAATGTCGTAACGACAAAAATATTCTATGCCAAATGTTTTCTTCCAGCTACATAATTCCAACTTAAAAGCATTAGTTTTTCCCTAAAATATTGTGTTAAAATGTCTGTATCTTTCACCATTGACTGCTCAACAGCATGAACAAAATATCATGTACGATGACGAAAATGATTTGGTGTCACTTTTATCGACCTAATCATATGCCTACGGTAGTACACACGTGACCCGGTAGATGTAAATCAGTAGCAATTGGGCCTCATATGTGAGACAACAAAACACCCAATTAGGTTTTTATAAGTCCACCCCAGAGGCGAGACCCTTTATGCTTTCGGGTTGTCCGTCTGTCCATCTGTCCGTCTTTCTGTCCGCCCATCCGTGTTCGGTTCCACCCGTGCATCATTTGTTTGTGAACACCGTATTTCAATACTTACTGGCCATCTGACTTTAAAATTTACCTCACTTGTACGTTGACATCATTCCTTCACTTGATCACATTTTATTGACCTTGACTTCATTTTTCTAGGTCTAGGGCCCATGTTACATGTATGTGCACAGGTAGGCCCATATGTTCATGCTTTGCATTCAAGGATCTCATTTTTTTTTCTTTTCATTATGTGGCGATCATTTAGTAATTATTTAAGGTTAGTTTTTGTGAGAATTCTATACCTGGTGTATACGATTCACTGTGTTCTGATCTGCGTGAGGAGAAATACCGGAAACCCCCTGTGCAGTGTACCCAGTGCGCATGTCTTTTGTTTCACCAACACCAGAAGACCTGCCTTGAGGTGGTATGGCGCCTTGGTAGTGAATATTACCTCCTGGGCTTACCATCATTCCAGGGGTAGGGTTGCGTAGAATAGACCCAGACTGACGTTGAGTGTTCAGTGACGAAATATTGGTGAAATAAGGCCTCCCACTGGACACCGTGTTATACCTTTGATCATATCGGGATACACCCCCATCAGTCATACTTTGGTTTGGAGAAGACTGATTGCTGTAAGCACCTGGAGCATGATAGACTTTTCTTGCAGTGGAATTGGGCATTGTTGAATACACCACAGTTTCATCCATCACGGTGTTTTTTCTGGGGGATGTGTGAATGAAAAGATTAGGGTTACCGGGTGCTGTAAAAGCAAAATTACCAGACGGGTCACTTCTGGCTGTTTTCATACGTGCAGTCACATAACCGTCCGGGCTGGAATTGCCATTGTCAGCCCTCCGTAAAGTGTCCGCATTCCCCATAGAGGTGAATGTTGCATATGATCTATCATGGCCATCCTTCACATCATTCATGGAAAATGAATGGCGTCGGGGTCGAGGGGTCCCTGCAGGATCCACATTGGCATAAGTCACGGATTTTCCGCCATGGGTCCCGGGACTCTTTTGCAATACCGGCTGGGTATAGCCAAGGTGCGGTCCTGATTGTGTCTGACCAGACTGTAATGTTTGTGGGGTATTTCGAAATTGCACGACTGGTTGTGCTCGATAATTCCATGAAGGAGTCTCGAGCCACGAAGAGTCGTGGCTAGGATGCGTCGATATTGTGTTATAATTGATATCTTGGCTGCTCAGGGAGTATGAATAAGGTAATCGAGTTAAGGATCCAAATGATGTTTCACTTCTATCTCCCCGCATGACTCGCATTCCATAGTTTGGGTTATATGACAATGTGGCTTTTGGAAGTTCGCCATAGCTGATGGACTTAAAACCCTTTCTGAAAGACCAAGGTCCATCCGTGCTGCGGTCATGTGTGGCTCTTGGCAGGGTTTGGCTACCTTCATGCTCCACCCGCACTTGTGTGATAGACGCCCCCTTGTGACCCTTTTCTCTCCTGTAACGGTATGCGTCTACAGGCTCCGAGTGCAGGCTTTCAATGCTCCTAGATCTCTTGTGTTGATGACTATGTACTTTATGTGCAATTTCTTCTTCCCGCCTTTTGTCACGATTCTCCTTGTGCAATCGTTCAACGCTTTTAGAGCGAGTCCTCCGCCCAGAGAGCCCCTCGTTGTTTGGGTCTAAATAACTAAAAGGACGACCATCCTGCATACCGGTGACGTCACCATTCATCACGGCCACGTGTTTACCATGCTTGGGGGACCCGGGTGGTTTTAGATGGTCCACTGTGTCCTTTGTTTTAGTGTTCACGACCGACACGTTTCTGTGCCTAGTACCTGTATGTTCGCCTTCATTTAGATTTAGCCTGACGATATTTTGCACGGCGGAACCATGCGTTGTGTTTGTGACCACAGTATCTTCCGAATCTGATCTACTGGATAAAGAACCTTTCCTAGAGGTCGTTGGTAAACTCTGTTCTGAAAGCAGTGTCTCGGATGTGAGGGTGCCGCCCTGAACACTCGATTCTTCTGTTTGCTTCTTGTTCTTTTTTACGTTTAAAACCAACGTCCAATTTGGGTACATTCGTACCTCTCCGTCTTTACTTAAGGTGTCGCTTTGGTGGCCAACATAGGAAGTGGACGTGGCAGAAGACACTGAAGATGGTGGCCTATCAAGAACCAGGGTCGGTTTATCATCTATGATGTCAGAGTACAGCATGATATCTGCAACATCAAAATTCAAAATAATACAGCATTTGCCTTTATAGGTAAATTAAAACATTTCATTGAAATTGCTTAGAGCCTGTGGAAAAAAGTTTCTACATTAAGTCTAAATATCGAACCTAAAATCGCGATCAGAATCAACGTATTGACATGTCTTCCGACTTGATGTGAATCGGACTGTGGAGCCATGACATACTACAGTTTTGAATAAGTGTTAAAACGTTTATAACTGTTTTTCTTGGCATATTTCAGAACTTATATTGTGTATAGGCCTTCCTTAATACAAGGATATACAGACAATTAAATGACAATACCCCAAACCCAACATTGACTAAACACCAGTAGGACCAAAACCATGAACAAGCTTGAGGCGGCTCCAATGTGAGCCCTTCATAGGATGGAAGGATGAGAATTGCTGACGGATAAAGTTAGACTGAGGAATCATAGGTTTTTTTTCTGCGTCATATCTCATTGAACGATGAGGCAGTTCATAGTTACAAGGCTGATAAACCCTGTCACAAATTTACAATTTCTGCTCAGAGAATTGAACCCCAGACCCTTACTTCCAAATGAATGAATAAATGAATGAATGAATAAATTAATAAATAAATAAATAAATAAATAAATAAATAAATAAATAAATAAATAAATAAATAAATAAATAAATAAATAAATAATGTTTGACGAGCAAAAAAGGGTGATTACCCTTGGTTCCCTTGACTTTATCAAACTTCACGTGGCTAACTGCACGAGAGTACATATCCTTAAATGCCTTGAAATCATCAGCGCTGCGGTTGCGTAATCCCTTGGCAACCTTAAGCTGTACATCCAGATACATTGGGATCATCAGCATCTTTGTGTTGATAATACCTGCAACCAAAGAAAGAAACCCTGTAATCTCAGAACCAGCCACACTGTATGTATTCAGAGCCTTAATCTTTTCCCACTCAATTCTCCCAGAAGTGCCTGAGTGTAAATTATAGTGTGGTTTATTGCTTTATTCAAATTTTCTTCTCGCGGATTTGTGCATACGTCGTGCCAAGGACAGTTACTGACTCAGTCCCTACATAACCGAAATAACATCGTAAAATTATACAGTGAACATATGCCTAAAATACATGAACGACCGGAGAACGCCAATGGTGAAGATGGATCACGTGACACCGTCTGTTTTTTCGATTGGTCAATAAATGCTGATAATTATAGGTTTACCCAGTTTATCTGCTGCCTACTGAGTTGCAGAGTGACATTTGATTTACGAATGATCTATCAAAATAAGGTTTATTTGTGTACGTTATGACTCAGATTCATGTGGTATTTGAGGCCCTTGTGGGGCTTTTATATGTCACATATCGGAGATTAATTAGTTTTGAATATGACATATCACCCCCTCCCCGTTTTTGGTGCACATCACAAATCACAGGCACCAAATTATCATATCACATTTATTTTAAAACTATCATATACCATGAATAAAATCTTGGATAAAACGAATAAAATGATCTCTTCTTTGCACTGAATTGAGAAAGTGCAAGTGACCACAAGTGTTAGCGTTGATGAGAATGAATTCACGATCAAAGAAATTTTACTAAGTGAAGATGTTCTGAAAGAATGCCCTGCACATGTATAAGACAAAGGAGATAACGGATTTATCAATGATAATCACAGTGACCGTGATCAACAGCATGCTTAGAGCCTCACATTCAGGTCAACCGTGACACATAAACATATGGTCAGAACAAAAATCGGAAAGGCATATCATGGAGTGACTATTAATATAGTAGCTGCATGGCCATATCAAACAAAGCCAAAATCATAACGTTCACCATTGGCTCTAACACAGTGAATGCTGTTTTGATTAATTCTGTCTGACTTGTCAATCTGATCCAGCTTAATTCATAACTGGTGTAAAGGATGGTGTTGGGAACTGGTCGGGAAGGGGGGCACAAAATGTATTTGTTATCTATAGAAATCAACAAAAATTGTCAAGTCCATATTCCTGTATGGTGATGACAGAGCAGATTGAATACAACAACCGCTTTCCATTACTGGTCATGCACCTGCCCCCAACTGCATAAGTGTAGTCCATTTCTGTCTATGTTTGTATGTGAGACTAACTGTGTTGAAAGACCATGCAACTTTTCAAAGCGCTGTAGACAATAATTGGCATTTCATTCATATCTAATAAGAGATACCACATTTTGAGATACCACAGTTTGGTCATCTCGAAGGATGGTCTTTGAAAGCAGGTTTAACCCTATAACTATACCTTGTATGTTTGATAATTTATCAAGGATACACATGGCGATCGGGAATTGGTATTTTTAATATCAAATATCAAGGTCTTATCTTTTATATCGGCAGAAATGAATTTTACATATCAGGGGCATGGTTTTCGCTAATATCACATACCACAAGGCCCCTACTTTCACATGTAACATGTCAAGGTACACCCTATAAAGGCCTCACAGTTACATTGTGTCGGATAAATTGAAAGTGTAATGTGAACAACTGTAACACAAGAAATCTGTCAGTCCTTCATTCACTATAGACAGATATGTGTTATATATGAGACAATTTAGCACAAGGCAAAAGGAGATTAATTTCACATATAAAGTTACAATTTTCAGTTTTACACAGCGGGGTTTACCGAAGTTTGTCAACATGGAATGTGTACCCCCACGCAATAAATTAGACGGTAAGTATCATAATTTATTGTCACGTGTAATGCTCTAAACGCATGTATAAAAATCGTATTCATCCACTTTCCTGCGAATGCACACCCAGAAGTCAAGCTGACCGGTCACTGGACCTACTATTAGCAGAACATGACTTTTTTGTGACTGCATCACTAGCATCATCAATATCATCATACAACAAAACTATTATAGTGTTTTAATTTTAAACTTGGTAAATTGGTATTTCTATGAATCTGGCGCCATCAAGAGTGTCTTTGATCTCGGTGAACATTGGTGACGCCAGGTCCCACCCCCCTCCCCACCATGAAGATGAGTATCGGTGATGTCAGGTTCATCATACCATGATGGTGACTATTGGTAACGTCAGGTACGCCTGACATTGAATGTATCTCTAAGTCTTTAGTTGCAAAATGCTTACCGTCGTGAATAGCATTTCCTTTAAGAAACTTCTCTATATAATCTTGCCGTAGTTCCATCTCCCCAAAGTTGTGTGATGTGTACACTTTAGAGCCCACTTTGAACCTCCATGATGTATTTCTGTCAAAGCGCACACGAGTTGGCAGATGGTATTTGCGTATGACTTCCGCCAATTTCTTTGCTTTCCCTCCTGAAAAAAAAACTTCGTAAAGACTAACACAGTCGCGTGTGATTTAAGCGAAACTTATGGAATATTTGGCACAATCCGTTATTCAGAAATTATAGTTTTAAACATTGAATACCTTTCAACTGTGAGGATTAAATCCACCCTAACTGCATATTATTCAATAGCCACCAAGACAAACGATGATTAGAAGTAAGTTCGTGAAATGAATAATTGTATGGATATTTCTTCTTATCCCAACGTCATTTATCTTTTTGCAGTGTCTACATATTTAGCTTACTTTCATCAGATCTCCTGAACCGTGATACAATGATCCAAACATTGGGGGGGGGGGGGGAGGGGCAGGAAATCTCTAATACTGAAAAATGACGCCCTTTAAAAAAGAATTTACACAACGCAACTTCACCATAAGCCAATTGGCCAGGCCACCAGTTACGTCTACATTGTGTCCATGTGTCCTTTATAATTATCTATTGCGACATAACATAATTCAGTTGTCAATTTGTTCAGAGTGCCTAAACTGAATGCACGCACACCTTTAATGTTATAAAAATTGTAATTAGAAATACATATTTTTTTAAAATAATCTATCATCCATATAAGAATGAATTAATGGATACATACTTTTGCCCTTTTTGTCAATGACTTCAAATTTGATGGGATAATCGCCGGGAATACTCAGGTAGCGCCCTCTTTGGTCACGCGCCAAAACACGCCGCTGGCTGTCTGATGCATGAATGCGGAGCACCTGAAGTAAAAGGAACATTTTATATTTAGGAATGTCGGGCAGCTAAGCAAAACGAAGCCACAGAAAAAAATATATATATTCGTATACACTGAATAGTTATTCGTGCGTACAGGATAACATGCCGTGCGTATGAGATAAGTCTTGTTCTCAAGATACGAAGGTGTACGGAAAGGTGAGATTCCTTTTTGTACTTGTGTCCGCATGTGAATACATTATCACATTCTGCACAAAATTAGCCCGCCAGTCCACAAAATGTCCTTGTTTGTGCATGGTGAAGGCCCTCAAATAATGACAGAATTTATATACACCACATGTAAAACTATTTCACCTTTCCATTATGGACTCGTGGTCACATACTACTTGTGCACAACACGTGATAAAAGATCGTTACAAAGGTCCGTTTCCAGGTCATGCATACTCTGTTAAGGTTGATTGATATTATGCACAAGAAAAGGGTTACATTGCCGGGTATACTGTGATTTGACAAGGACACAAAAACCTCATTTGTTCTGGTATTTTATTTCAGAGACCGAGAGTGGGTCTATACTTTGAAGGGGAGGGGGAGTTGGCAGGATATCACAGACTGATGGACTGAGGAAAATAGTGACAGAAAATGGACATAACATAGACATAAACACACGCACGTGTACAAATAAATATATACAAATCTAACACTACAAAAGCTCAATTTTCTGGCCTAAACCTGTTCATCCATATATATATATATATATATATATATATATATATATATATATATATATATATATATATATATATATATATATATATGATTGAACCGTCGAATATATATTTATATATGTTTATATATATATATATATATATATATATATATATATATATATATATATATATATATATGTATATATATATATTCGACATTTCTATCAATATTTGCACCGTAAATACTTCTTTTTATGTTTATCTTCCATTAATCCTTTATATTTTTCCCTCACCATTGCACTGTTTGCTCACAGCGCCCGTTTTAAACCATATATTTTTAGTATGGTGTAACCACTTTCTTCTGATACGTCCTGGACGGCGCTAGCAGATTGTGAATATTCTGTAAATAGGCATTTCTCAACTTAGAAAAAAAAAGCCTAATGATGTGCCCGGCGAGAAAAGATGGACGTTTTATGTGTAATGTGTGTAAATGATAACGTTGTACACTATGCTCAAAAGGACACGCGCAACACATACATGGTTCATTTACAGACGAACTAAATAGATAATTATTTTCAAGATATCCAGTGGATATGACGGAGCACTATATACATGTACACATGTACATTACATATACATAAGCACGAACTAAACATTTCACGACAACGTAGAGACAATGCCCGTTCCATCATGAGCACAAGTGCCTTTTTAAAAGACAAGAAAAGAAAATTTGCTTCAAAGAAAATCTGTGTGGTTGCTTACCAAGGCAAAGTGCTTCGACGATCTGTGACAGAAAAAAAAATCGAATGTCTGTGTTTGCGCACAGACGTAATAAGCAGTCACCAGACAGCAGCACAATCCGCTTCAAAACAGAAACCATATATTTTCATTATGAAATATATGATAACTAAACACCCTAAGGTTTAAAATGTTAATGATCGGAATTTGCAAAAGTTTGAACATAACTATGACTATCAGAGCATCAACAACAGTGCCAGGGCTATATCCACACAAAAATGTGGAGGGCTATTCCAGCTTTAGCGGTTTCAGAGAAAAACTCTGGAACCAAGAATGACAGGATCAAAGAAGGAAAATGAATAAAGGAAGTATATTGAAAAAAGTCTGTGCTTGCATACAGACATAAAAAGGATCAGCCATCTACAGTGTAAATAGCACACCGACTGTAGCCACAACACCTGAGTATGATGGCCGGAGGAAAAGGGCGCACCATGTGCCTCATGTCGCTCAGTGCAATGTACAGTGCCGGCAGATGGAGCCAGGTAAAAATTACATACAGCATCAATGAAGATGTTATTTTTTTACTTGACCTTGCAGTCTGTAACTGACTCTTAATGCTGTTCTTTCTGCGTACTTCTGCTGCTCCACATGGCCACAACAGAAAAGTTCTAGTGTAACTCTCATGACATTTTTTATTCCTACTCGACAAAATGATATTGAGCCGCTATTGAGAGCGACATGTGCGGGTTCAGGCCCGAAAACATGTCCTGAGTAGTTACCCGCTGAAGACCCTTTAATTTATTTGGGCTAATACAGCCTATGTCAAAGTTCTACAGAAGCACGTGTGCAATATGGACAATAGTACTTCCATATGTATATAGGTTAAACAGTGACAGGTTAGCTAATGGAAAGTAAAGAGTTCGGACTACGGAAAAGGGTAATGACTACCAGGAAGTGGTTCTGGACAAAAAGACACAAATTGAATTTTAAATGACTGTATAAAGTGGCCCATATTCACTTGTTGTAGCGTGAAATGTTTAAAACCGGGGGACGACTAATACAGATGGACAACAAACACACACACACACACACACACACACACACACACACACACACACACACACACACACACACACATATATATACGCAAACAGACACACAGACAGACGCAGCTTCATGCATGAGTAACCCTGATAGTGTGTGAAATATGATTGAATCTTCAAACGTTTCAACAGATAACTCGACAGATCTGCAAATGGTATTGGTCCCTTTATGACAGGCGTTTGGTCGTTGTAAATCACTCTGTGTGGGGAGTAAAGCGTTAGGAAACATACCTAAGAGGAGACACGTGGGTCCCGTTCGAGGCTTACGGAGAAAAATAGTGATGTCACATTTGGTTTAAACATATTTTATTAAACGATTAGAGAAAAGGGCTATGCCCTATATGAAATCTTCTCGCAATAACAAAAAATAAGAATAAAGGATTAATGTAAATGACAGTAGGACATTTGTAAAAGAGGTGATGAGGGATACTGACAATACAGGACATATACAGGACAGACACGGACTAGACAACACACACATAGATGAGGGAGACAGTCATAGTTGACAGTGAAAAGATAAATTTCACAGATTTTTATAATTCAAGGCACAAAATCTTGCTTTTAATTAATAGTTCACGATTTCTCGAAAGTTTATTGAAAGAAAATGACGCAACACGTTTAACGAGCAATAGGCTTTTCATAGTTTCACGATTTTTTTCACAGTTTATGAAAAAATAAAAAGCCCCAAACATGTTTCATGACCACCCCCACCCCCCCACCCCCACCCCCCACCCCACACACACACCCCACCACCACCACCACACACAATTAAAGAAACTGACTCGGTCTTTAATCTGAAAAGCAGCGTTATAAAAGTATCGAACAGGAAAAAGTTGGAAGCGGTACAGAATGCCGTCAGAGACTCTAACACATCATCTGAAAGCTGTGTTTGAGTTCTTTGTGGCTCTGGTGGTCATCTTTTGTGTTTAGGATAGTTTCCATGGTCTTGTTCCAGTGAACAGATCGTAACAAAACCCATAAATGGGGCAAGGTATAAACAGCGACCCTTTTAGAGTCTTAAAGCCACTCCGTGTGGTAACAAAAGGCAATACTGAAGGTACAGTGACCATGAACACTTCTGTCTCACAACGCCATTGAAATCAACTCTCCTTTGGCGAGGTCAGTGGAAAGCCTGTCACATTTCACATCGGCAACGGGCTACCAAGACTATGTGACACACATACCACAGACCTTTGTGAAGCGTGTGAGGCACTGCCATAATGCTCTCACGGAATGACTCGACCACACCTTTGCTTAAGGTATAGAGACCCTTGTATTGGTAAATATTATGTCGAGAACCCAGTTTGTGCTGCAAGTATTACCGAATCCTTGTGCAAACTGTGTCTGTATACATAACGGAGGCTGTCAGCCGGTAACAAAGGCAACAGCATTTTGAGAGCAAATAATCCCCGGCTCAAGGAGCAGAAGGGTGTTTACAACGGACACAGCTCGACATGTTCTCTTAGAAGATTTGACAATATATTTGTGCAAAAAGGAAAAAAAACTGCAGATGGTCAAAATAGAACCATCTATAATGAAAAGGAAACTGTCCTTTACAGCAAACCCCTCATAAGTGCTGTGATAAACGAAGTTTGTGTTACCCGATTGCTGAATGTATTACACGGGTTTTGTGTTACGTGAGTGCCGAAATTTACACAACGGAGGGGGCGATTCTAATTCCCAGAATAAAATTCAATTACCCAATTCTCAAATATACCTGAGGGTAATCTAGTTGCAGTCTTAACAAAAGTTTATGTTCCACGACCATAATAAGGGACAGGATAATTGATCTTCACAAGGCTACATTTCTCAGGAATTGTAAATGTTGCCTTCCCAGTTCCCGAGAATTTGTTGTTTTCACAAAGCGCATAGAATAGCAAGGTCATTTTCCAAATCATGTAAAATAAATTTTGAATTCCCAATTCTCATTTCCCAGTAAATAATAACCCCCGTTTCCCAATTTTGAGGATGTTTTAAGCACTGTGCCCCCCGTGTCAAAAAAAAAATCCTCATACATCCCGTGACAATGTGGTTGTCACTTTTTTCCTGACCTGAAGTCTGACTCAACTTTTTCACAGGAACATTTAGTAGGTGAAGTCAAGGATATGGAAATACCGTTGGTAAAGTAAGCTGTGGGCATAAAGCACAGCATTCATGCTCCCACCTATTTACAGCCTACCTGTTGAAAGTATCATCTTGAAGATTATGCAAGTATACACAGAATCACAGAAAGGAAATAGAGGTCGCTTTAACCCCTTACCCCGCCAAATGTACCCAGACAACAAAAATATCATCTACTACATATAATATTCAAGGGTTTCTCTTTCTGCAAATTTCTTCATAATTCAAAATGCACATGATAAATAACGTGATGAATTGTACAAAGTGATTGTAGCCCTCAGTTAAAGTAGTTGAAATAACAATGAAAACTAAAACTACGAATGTTGAAAACGGATGCCATTTAAGAGCTTTCTGTTGCTTGATTTCTTATTTGGTGTGAAGACAATAGAGATTTTACGTGTGTAGCGATGTCGATGTAATGCAGGAAACATTCTCAAGAAGCAGACAGCTTTTCTCTACATTCATGACCATAATGAGTTTATTGGGGGCTTTTATTGGTCTGTATTTGAGACATCCCCAGGTGCTCAAAATAGTCAAAAGGTCTACTAACGTCACGGTCGATGAGTGTTTTTCAAAGTAAGCGACCAATGCAAACACAGCTCAGCATTTGCTCATCTGGGACTAACTGAAACAAGTTAACGTTCCCAGTGACTTAACCCTAGCTAGCACTCACAGTGCACAAGAACGCACACTTAACACGCTTTCACGCCTACACTTTTGGTGTCTGCTGACTTTCACACACCTGAGTTTTTAGTGGAAGTTTAAGCAACTCAGACGGTCTCATAACTTATAATAAGACATTCAGAATACCTCTTTAGAAGGGAATAGAATAAGATATTGGTTAAATTACCGTCTGGTGTAGAGAGGCCATAAGGCGTCCTATCACTTGTTACACCTCAGTTATACAGTCACACATATAAATCAATTTTTTTTTCTGTACATGTAAATTTCTTCAATATTACGCAAACTCTACATTGGTAATGTACTCGATCATTATGCAGCAAAGTATTGGCACTACAGCTGCTCATTTTTATTTTTATTTTATTTTATTTATTTATTTATTTATTTATTTATTTATTTATTTATTTATTTATTTATTTATTTATTTATTTATTTATTTATTTATTTATTTATTTATTCATTTATTTATTATTTTGTTGCTTTTTTTTTTTATTGATGCACTGTACACTTAGAAAACACGGAAATTTACAGGCCTCGCATTTTCCAATAACTTGCTATACGCTGTACAAAAAGGTATATTGCCATTATTGGTGTCCTGGTAAACAATACTAAGGTCGTCAGCTTCTTGCAGAAATGTTAAAGTTTTGATTTTCATTTAAACATATATATTCATTTTATCTGGATTGCCTACTGGTACAATAAAGTACTAATAATACAGATTTTCTAGAACACAAAATGAGACAAGACTGTATACACATGACACACAGGACAAGACACAGAAAACGAAACAAACCGAAAACGACTGACACAAAAAGTTGCCACACGGAATAACACGAATAGTGTTACTGATCTGGTAAATATGATTATGCTTCCTACATATTACATAGGATAAGATGGACTAAAATCGAAATCTTCGGGTTCCAACAAAATATGCGCTGTACAATATTAATATTAACATCGTCCGGTATGTCACTGTTACCATGAATAAGTTACTGAATCAAGATGTCACCAGCTCAATGTGTAATCAGTCAAATATTTTCGGCCGGTGAGAGTACACAACATACAGACTTCAACAAGGCATTCACCAGGGTAAAATGACGGGGACATTTCCGACAAAAATAGAGTGCGTCTTCGCTCAGATTATGACAATCGCGTGCTGCTGAGGAAACAGCATCGATTTTGTGAAGAAAAGAATTGAAAATTCCGTAACGGCAGTCTGTCGTTTCCAACTTTACCACTCAAAATAACAGAAAATCAATAAGTCAGTGTCATCACGTACGGAAAAATAGTACAGCCTTGCCACTCTGGGAAGTAATATACCATCGCTAGACCTGTCGGAAAAGTAACGGGGCTCAAAGTTACTTTTGACCCCTGATTGTTCTGTCCTCCATTTTTTCTCTAAAACGAATCTACGTATTACGGCATAAATTGATACGAATGTGGCAACTGTTTTGAGATTACTTAAAACTGTAACACATTTTCATAATTCACTGACATTTCGCAATGAACGCATGGCGTTAAATAATTGATTGATGGTGTGAGCAAATAACTCTTGTACTTGAAAATGAACTGTTACTGTGACGAGTGTATACTTCTACTGAACTAGAGATGCAGCACTTGGGATGGTAAGCTTGCCAGCTGACATGGACATGACCGAAGCACATTATTCTGCGGCGCAGAACACATTTCAGTGAATAATCTTTGCCAGTGTCCCTATTGGGAGATGGTGAGATAAATGGATACCCGGCTGATGCATTCATACAGGCGGAGTCCTGATGTACTGTCTAGCAAACACGAATGAAAGCAATGCCATGTGAATGTCGTTTGACCAGAAATGTTGTCATTAAAACTCTCTCATCATACAAATAGTCCACACCCACCAGTTTTGTCTGGCATGATGGCATTAAAGGGCATCATCTTAACCCTGTGGGCCCTAATGCTGATGTATCGGCATGCAACTTTCTCCCATCAACAATTGTCAGAAATGGTCAATGTCGTGAGTTTCTATATTTCATCAGAATAATATAGACGATTTAGTCAACGGCTTTATTCCAAGTCGGTGCAGTTTGTGAGAATGGCGCCTGCAGTGCGCCAACGACAGTGTTGACTCGCTCTCAGCAGGGTTTTAGATATCGTGGGCTCTTTGGATATTTTGACAGCATATTGTATGCTGTTAACTCTCATGTGGACCACTTTCAAAAATACCGGGAAAACAGTTTTCCTCTCTCAAATCAGCTAAAAGTGCCCGGATGTAAATTGTCGTCTGCCTTAGCGATTTTATTTAAATCTCTCGTTGACTAGAAAACACTTTGCTGAGATTTGTATGCAAAACCATTCATGATGGCCTGTCCTAGGTCAATAGCTTTCCTTGGTGCGGGTTGGACACAATTTTCGGCAAAACCCACGCCAAGGAAAGTTATTCACTTAGTCATAGTCTGACCTGGAATGAGTTAAGTTTTTCCTCCCTGCAACCATTTTGACGGGCAATTTTAATCATCAAAAGCTTGAATAAATTTGTCAAATTCAAGATGTTTTGATGACAATCCTGGGGTAAAGAACAAGGCAATGTATCATGCCCACAGTCAGCTACACTTTTCGATGGACATCATCCCCAATATGACCCATGACCACGACGTTGAGGCAGTCCAGAGTTATATTGCTGCAACTATAAGATTTTTTTTTCTAATCCCTCTTTTTCGTACTTCTGACCTCTCATTGCTTCTTTCCCCCTTTTTTCCAGCACAGCTCGTGGTCCTTCAATACTGTTGCCCGGCCCTAGACCTGCTGCATGCTGCAACACGTGTTATCAAAGTGTTCCTGTCGGTTTTGGGGCGGGGGGTGGTGGGATGCTGTTGCCCTGCGGGTGTGTTTTTTCACCGGCACCGCAGCGCCGCCGACTGGATGCAACCGGAACCCGGCCAAAGTTAAAAGACCTTTCTTCGCTCCTCTTCAGGACCGCCTCGCGGCCTGGCCTGTTCAAGCTCGACGCTATGACCGCCCCCTCATTTAATGTTATGGTTTTCATTAGCTATTTTGTGTTATAAAGAATTATCTAAGAAAGGGTCTTAAGAAAGACTAGTCATCTATTTGTACTATAGGGCTATCCAGTATGAATTAATATGCTTCAATCAAAACCAATTACCGGCTCTTTGTGTTCGGTAAATATAGGTTAATTACCAAGGAACGCATCATTCGTAGAAAAGTATGATGCCAAGGCAGTCAGCCCAGGTTCATGCTTCTCAACAAGTGGTGTTATTGAGAGGTGATTAAGCAATTTAAAATCAATTCTGTACATGCACGAAACATTGCAATAACAATTGATACAAATCCGACTGGCACCAAAAATTAGCTCAACATTGGGCCAAAACAATAAAGTGGTGTTACCAACGGATATCTAAAATGGGGTTAACAGTATCGATTTATATATATATATATATATATATATATATGTATGTATATATATATATATATATATATATATATATATATATATATATATATATATATATATATATATATATATATATATATATATATATATATATATATATATGCATTGAATTTGAGTACTACTTCAAAGTGTACATCAAATCAAATTGTACACAACGAATGGTTTGTTCTAGTTCTGGTTTGGGGGACGTCAAAAGACACTGATGGCCTTTGCTTAATTCCTTGCATTCTGTTGTGGCAGCCAAACAATAAAAGTTTTGTTCCAAAAATGGCTGTTAATATTACACTGTGTAAATTGTCTATAGGACATTTGGTGCATGTTTCAGATTTGATATAGACTGCAATGTACAGGTACAAAATACCGGTTCACTGCATGGCTGAGGTATTGCAGTTACGGTCAAGCAAGGGAAACACAACAGCAGACAGTGATATGATGTGTGGAAAATACCGGTTCACCGCATTGCTTAAGTGTTGCAGCTGTTTATAACCCACATGACAGGAAGCAATGGTGTGCAGGGGATCATTTTTACTACTTAAACTGTGGCACAGGAAAGACGACAAAACAACAGACTGTGCTTTAATGTCCTTTTTCTATGATGCTGATCAATTGTCTGCAATAAGGTACTCCATAAACCATATCAACCTCTTCATGCGGCAGACGGCCCACCAACATATTAACCCCTTCATGCGGGCAGACGGCCCCTCAAAATATTAATCCCTTCATGCGGCAGACGGCCAGTCATCATGTGTGACCAAAACTTATCACTCAACCAGCTGAGAAAGAGACTAGTCAACATTCAAAAATCGGTTTTCACGGACAATCAGTTTAGTCCTTCATGGAAAGTAAATAAGCAAGAAAGAAAACAAGTGAAAATTCTAAAATTTTGACGAGAGACAAATAAAGAAAACGGTCAAATTTGCAGCCAATTTCAAGGGCTGTGATGTTCTAAGTCAGTATCAGTGACCAATGGTATAAGTCAAGAGGCAAGAGGCAGAGGGCAGCACTATTCTGACCAATACTCGGGCCAGGGTAGGTCACGTGATGCCTCTTGACCAATGCTGTCGTCTGCTACTTCCTGTCCGTGAGCATGTGCCATTGGATTGACGTTGGTCAAACTGCGATGCAACCAATTGCAATCAGATCAAAGTTACTCAGAATGCTGCTGTTGTGATTTATTTAAAGAAAAGTATGGCCTTTGAATCCCAGATTTTTATGTTGGGGACACGAGAGCTTTATATACTGGTACTTGTCGGGGTTTTTTTTAAGTCATTGGGCACAGATCCCCTCGAAATTGTCATGTATCAACAGCTTATATGCTCCAGATTAAGATTTGAAAGAGCTCTTTTGTTCATGAAATACAGTACACGAATCAGACATGACCTGCCGATCAATCCTCTTTGTAGTGAGGACCAGAGCTCACTGATACATGGAGAACTTGAGCTCTTCGCTCTAATTCAAAATCGGTTGGAGATGGGGGACTGAAACGCCATGTGGCGAATGATGTGCAAACGTCACGAAGTTTAGTTTGCTGAGGTTACGTGGCCAGGACTATGTATTCCCGTGGCCATTAGCTTCCATTGTAATTTATATCTTCTCTTAAAACGACCGTGTGTAAAAACGCCAAATGCATAGTGGTAAATCTAGAAGTGTAGCGCAAAGCTCCATTTAAACTTTTTACCGCAGATCAATGAGTAACCAGGTTATCTAAGTTTACTATGACGTACAAATCCAATTGGAAATTGTACCCATGCGACTATTATGTAATGTGTGCTGTGATACAATGATATATACCTTCATATTTATATGGCAGCTTATCAAAGCTGAAAATGCAAAGAAAGAACAGATGCATCACCGTGCCCCGACTCCCTAACCGTCTAAACTTACCTGGTCAGAGGCCAGTGTCTCTATGTCATCTTGTCCATAATATCCATCGGCAACCTTGACGATAATGGGGAATTCATTAGCAAACTCCTTTAGCAGTACATCAGGAGTGTAGTTCTTTTCTGTCCATGCCACCTCTTTTGTTGACCATAGTTCGTCCCTTTCCTTTGTTCCCATCGTGAAATATGTCTGTTATTTTCTTCAGGCGCCTGAAAGACACAAGCCATACAGATTAATTGTGTGAAAGTTAAAGATATACCCAGCGTGGGCTATCAATGCTTCTTGCCTGGTCCTTCTTCTAAGGCTGCCATGGAGCTTAAAATAAGATTGCGTTCACAGCAGGCTCTTCTACTACATACGTGGTAATGTCCACACATTTTTCTCGCACATTTTCTGTATTTAATACTGGATCGATGTATTTGCGCTTTTAACATATCAATATTAGGTATATCCCAAAAGTATCCCCTTCCCCACCTGTTTTAAAGGGATATATGATTGTTAGGGGGTTATCTCTCTTTTTAATGTCACGTATATGTTGGCCTCACATAAATTCGTTCACTCAAGAGTCTCGCATCTTCAGGCTATCGAAACGGCGATAAGCCTACACACAATCGACAATTGCTTTATAAAGTTACATTTGACCGGGGCGTGGCGACAAGGTTCCTCGGTGATATCGTAACTACGCATGCATGTAGCGAGCCAATTAGGCTGCAGGAATATAAATACTTCTCACAGTGAGTTCAGAAGGTTGCTTATAGGTTTCAAAATTGCATTCGCAACAGCAAACTGTAAGATTTCTCTGGAGATTGAATTTTCGTCTGCGTATACATCTTATTCATAACCGACCCGCCATCTAGCGGGCGAAATGTGAAGCGCTTACCGGGGATTTTGGCGCCCCAGCAGAAGTTTTTACATGTGTTTGAGAGCGAGTCACCACCAGTATTGCGGATCCGATTTCTTCAAACATGGTAAGTATTTTAAAATATTTCTTCGATAGTATTGTAGATATAGTTGTTCCCTTAGTAGTTATTAAATTTCTAATCAAGAAACTTGTTTGCAAATATATTTTTGGTGTCTTTTTTCAGTAAGGTCTTGTCGATCGTTGCATGATGCACGGGTGTGTATGTAGCTCATGTAAAATACAGCACTTAGTTCCGTGGAATTCGTACCGTTATTTTCCCTAAAAACTTTTAGTTAAGACCTACTTAGTGTGCACCAGATGCTGGTGATTCTTGTTAGAGGTTTAATTTTTGGATGAGAGACCTAAGAATGCTTTGTGTGGCGTATTATTAACAGCGAGTTCAGCTTCCTTGCTGGTGCCATTGCAATGCATCGCCGTGGACATGGTGCCTTGGTGGACTTTTTTTAACCTCGACTCTTGACTATAATTTCACTAGAATACTGTAGCCTGGTATCAACTTTATCAGAAGACAGGGTTTTTGTAACCAACCGAAAAAAGGGGCCAAAAAAATGTCTTTAGAGGGCATTTTCTTCAGCCTGACATGCCTGGACGACCGCCGCACGGTACCAGGCGAGTTGACCTAGTTTCGCGTAACACAGTAGCGGCAGCGGGCAGCCCTGACCGATAACCATCAGTGACTGATTATTTTCACAGAATGTGCATGCCAGGTGTAAAACACAAGCACCGGGTGGGCAGCACTAATCCTTCTTGTGGTTAACAAGGCGGGCAGAATGCATGTGCCTCCTTTTTGTTTCTGCCGTATCGTACGATTAATGTATTGATTTATTTCCGGGATATTTTTTGTTTATGCGGTACGTGGTTGGAGGTTTAGGATGAATTTTTCGGTAACTTTTAAAGTTACATTCAGCTGTTTACAATGTTTTCAATAATTTCAGGATACACCAGAAGCAGAACCCGAAGGACAGCAGACAAGCTCAACTGACCACAGTGTGACTGAAACATGTTCCTGTTCAATGGTAAATATAACATGCATATATTTTTTTGCAGTTGGGATTGACAGTGAAAATAAAACGTAAAACAAGCTATAAAGAAAATTGGAAATAGCAAAATTTAATAGTTATTACACCAATGGTTGGTTACATCATGTCAAATTTGTGACCCAGGTCAGGAAAGAGAGTCACCAAAGTTTGCATTTGTGACACTGACAGGAAAGAACACAGTAGACTTGGAAATAGCTGCACAACATCTAAACTAACCAAACTCTCATATTCACTGTGTAACAAGTTCTTTTTTTTTCTCAATTCTGATTTTTAGTTAAAAATTAAAACTGGTCTGTCACAGGTGGCAGTGCTTTTGCCAACAAAGCATGACTATGAATTAAAATATGATTACGGGGTAGGGGCCTATTTTTCTTTTTCTTTTTTTAGGGGGGGGAGGGAGGGGGGAAACTTGTGTGGGAAATCTTCCTTTTTTTTTTTTTTTTGTAATTTCAATTGTGTGATTGGGAACAAATTTGGAGCTTTTTTTGTAATTGGTAAAAATACAAAGGTCCCCTAAACTGTTACGTCCGTGGTCAAGCATAATCAAAAGGCTGTTTTTGTGGTATAATTTCAAGGGGTCAATTATGAAACTCATCTGTAGATTTACTCAGAAATGATATATTCATGTTTTGTTGTTGTTTTTTTTTTTTAATTTTACAAAACTTTTTTTTTCTTCAAAATTTGAGCATTGCGAATTAAAGATACAATGTTTGGTCCAGTGATGGGTAGAAAGCAACCCATGCCAAGGTTGTGTGTGGTTTAGTATTGGTTAAGATATTCGGCAAGTTGTAAAGCATACTTGTCATTAACTCTGGTTCACTTGTAAGTGATGGTTCCAGAGGGATGACTTGCATGCGCCAAGAGGCCACCCATTGCACAGAAAGTGCAATTGCACTTTCGTCGGGTATCTGAGTCTCTGCACCTTGGTATCGACTTGACCATAATACATTTCATTGTAAAACCAATATCACAATCACATACAACATGGTACAAAGATTGGTGTTTGTGTTGTGCATGTTGAAGATTGATATTTGTGTTGTACATGTTGTATGAATCAGTGTTACTATGAATATACCATGTAGAATGAAACATGCTTGCCCGGCCTCCTCTTCTTTCACTCTTTTAAAATAAAGACACTGAAGCCCTATGATCTGAAATAAAGGCAACTTTGCCATATTTTCTTCTGCTTCTTTGAAAAAAAAGTCCATGGATTTATGTTTGTTGTATTTTCTTTAAGTACTCAATATGCTGACTGAGGAAAGCCACAAAAAATGGCCAATGTGTGTAACAGAGCAGCTACATGTAAGCTGTTTTAGTTTGGGGACGGGGTAAGGAAAAACAGTCGGGGGCGGATCCAGAAATTTTGAAGGGGGGTGGGTGCTGAAATTTGGAGCTGGGTATGGATGGGGGGGGGGGGGGGGGGGGGCTTTAACCTCTCAGGTGGTGGCCTGATGGGAGCCTTGTGGTGCAGCCAAAACCATCAGTCAGATTCACTTCATACTTGGTGGGGATTTACCTCGGGTGGGTTTGTATCAAATGTATTCATATGGTCACCCTCCAGTGATTTTAGGATTTTTGATGATCCGTTTGTAGCATTTATTTTTAAAGCATATTTGTAGGGCTGTATGAGTTTACAGACAGTCTATTTGTATTTGACCCCTCATAAGCGGAAATTTTGAATTCTTGATTAATTTATGTTTCAGTTAACTGCAGATGACATCCCAGGAGCAGACCTACCAAAGCCTGTTGACCAGTGCAAGAAGTCTGAGCTCCAGTTGTGGATGAAATGTCGACAACTTTCATACAAATCAGCTGACAACAGAGCTACTCTCATTAGCAGGTACCTAGGCCTAAACATTACAGTGAAACCTGTCTTGAAAGACCACCCTTGGGGATGACCAAATTGTGGTCTCTCAAGACACGTGGTCTTTCATAAGAGGTATAAATATGAAAAGTATTTCAAAGTATCATGAAAGGGGGGTCTTTCAAGACAGGTGGTCTCTCACTGGAGTGGTCTCACACAATTGAGATTTTTACATAACAATCTCAACAGCCAATTAAGTAATAATTTTATTTAATCTTTGCTACTTTGTAAATAATTACAGAATTACTGAACTGTAGGTAGGTCTAGATGAGATGATGGTATGAAATTATGATTTTACATGACTTGATGTAAAATTAACTGAATCTTATTTAAAATGGTTTAACCACAAGCACAAGAAATAAATAAAGTGAATGAAGAGTGAAAATTGATATTAAAATCCAGCCTTGACCTTGTGTTAAATAATATTTTGCAGGGTCAGAGGATTTTTGGCAGATGGAAGGACATACAAGATTGTTGATCCAGATCCTGGGATGTCGTACACCAGAGCGAAGAGGGCGAAGTGTCCCACCTGCAGTGTTGCACCAGACGTGGTTGCAATCACTGTTGACACAGATGCACCCAAGGAAGGATGGACAAAGTCAGCTGCTGTTGTCCCAGCCATGTTTTCATTCCTCAACATAACCAAACATGCACAGAAGACTGGCAAGCAGGCAAAAAGTTATGTCGAGAAGCCATTGGAAAAAGGATACAGGTTTTTCTTTGAAGGATACATACATGATGCATTCAGTGTGACCAAGGACCAGCAGTGTCATGTGAAGGCAAAGAGCTACAGGTCCCAACGGAAAAATGATCCACCACACAAAATCGCTGTGGTGCTCAGTTTGAGCACAGGTGATGTAATTAGTGGCAAATGCTCCTGTGTTGCTGGGACATCAGGGTACTGTAACCATGTGATGGGTCTCTTGTACCTTATTGACCACACCAAGAAACTAAAGTTGACAGACTTCCCACAAAGTGGAACCTGTACTGAAAATCCACAGCAGTGGCACAAACCAAGAGGGAAGGGAATTGCTCCGGAGCCTGTGATGTGCCGTTCAGTGATCAGGCCAGTCTATGATGCAAAGCAGCCAGTTGGTATTCGACCAAGTTTGTATGATGCTCGGGGACCTGAAGCAAGATCACATGACATGGGATCATTGGTGTCACTGATGAGGACCATCGACCCAACTCTGGGTATCTCAAATTTGTCGCCGCCAGTGCATGAACCTGTACGAACTCTTATGGGGTTTAGTGTGCCACAGGGTAGTGCACTGTCCTATCAACTGGCTGTGACAGAAGGCCACTTTCCAGTGTCATGTGACCTTTCAGCTGTGACTCCAAATGATGCTGTTAGGGTCCCAGAGAAGTTCCAAGTGCTCCCTGTGAGGCAGGTGCCTGTTGTTTCCATTGATACAGATGATCCAAAGGTATCACAAATGATGGCCAATGTAGCACTTGATCACGAAAAAAGTGCTCAACTGGAGAGGGAGACAGTTGGACAAAACAACAATCCTAAGTGGTTTCAAGCTCGTAAGAATCGACTTACATGCAGTAACTTTGGACTTATTCTTCAAAGGAAAACAGTGAGCACAAAGTTCATTGAAGCCACATTGATTGGCACCAACAAAGACTTATCCCATGTACCAGCCATTAAGTATGGGCTTCAGAATGAAAAGCTGGCGTGTGAGAAGTATGCAGCATACATGACCAACATAGGAGAAAAGGTGACAGTTGAAAGTGCAGGGTGTGTGGTCAATCCAAGTTTCCCATGGCTGGCTGGTTCCCCAGATGGGAAAGTCATTTCTGTGAAAGCAGGACTTGGTCTGTTGGAGATCAAGTGCTCCTACTCCAACAGACAAATAACCCCCAAAGCCGCGTGCCAGGTCCCAAATTTCTTCTGTCAATTTGTTGGGGACTCTGTCAAACTGAAGCGAAGCCACAATTATTATAAACAAGTACAAGGACAACTAGGTGTGTGTGGTTTGGACTGGTGTGACTTTGTTGTCTACACAGATCGTGGACTCTCAATTGAGAGAATACCATTTGATGAGGAGTTCTTCACTGAAATGATGCACAAGTTGACCAACTTTTATGTTAAGCATTTTGCCCCAGCTTGCAAATGCGACTGAGTGAATGTCAAATGGGGACAATTGGTGCAATATTTGTGTTATTCCGAAATAATGCACATACTGACCAGAATAACTGATCGATTTTTATCACATTGCACACTATCTATCCAGGTTTAATAAAAATACATGCAATCTTGAGATACTGCACAAGAGCAGGTTTTTTTTTTTTTTTTTGGTTTGTTTCGTATTAGAAACTTTTTATTTTGTTTCAACTAGTGACAGATTAATTGGGAGGAAATTTATCGGGACTGATGAAAACAAGACCAGTTTTCTGTGATGTACAAGTATTTGAAACAGCGTCAATTACTGAAAAATGACTCTTTTTAGCCCTGAACATTTGATAAATTATCCTGCATTTGTACATTTGTATTCTAATACGATACAGTTGAACATACTTCCTGTGGTCATGTTTTTCTTTATACAGTGGTACCTGTCTTGAGAGACAGCCCTCTTAGAAAACTGTAATTTATCGGGACTGATGAAAACAAGACCAGTTTTCTGTGATGTACAAGTATTTGAAACAGCGTCAATTACTGAAAAATGACTCTTTTTAGCCCTGAACATTTGATAAATTATCCTGCATTTGTACATTTGTATTCTAATACGATACAGTTGAACATACTTCCTGTGGTCATGTTTTTCTTTATACAGTGGTACCTGTCTTGAGAGACAGCCCTCTTAGAAAACTGTGCTATCTTTTCTATGATATTGTACCTTTAATGAAAAAGCACTGGTTTTGAGAGACTGCATTTTGACCTGCCCTATGGGTGGTCTCTCAAGAAAGGGACCACTGTACAGTCTTCTAAATGGTGGCATTAGGGCTACTTGTGGATACAGTCAAAGCCGCTCTTCAGCAGTTCCCTGTGTTAAGAAACCACCTACTTCAAGCAGCCACTGGAATTCATTCATTTCAGCAAATTTTTAATTTAAAAGAAACTCTATTAAAAAGGTCACCCTGTCACAAGAAGCCACTTTTATCACTTCCCTTTGCTGTCTACCCAAGACTGTATTTGCAATATAAACGTGTGGGTGGGAGGAGGAATAAATTTGTATTTGCAGTACAGGGAAAACTTGGGCACACTTGAATATATCCAAGTTGCAAAACAGAAAATGTACTTGTTCGTGAAAAGATGTGTTAAACTGAACATTTTTGTTACCCTGGTTTCAAGTTTCCCCAGTAATTTGAGGAGTGTAACATAAATCGGGCAAATTTAGGAGGCCATGCTCCCCACAGCCCATCCCCCATAATAAAATCCCTTTTTAATATTTTTCTTCAAAATATTCCTGTATTTGAGCCCCAAATCCACCATTTCACACCTAAAGTTTCTGGAAGGACCCCCTTCACAAAACGAGCAAATGTTTTGCCCCCTCCCCCCAATTTGTGGATGTGCCCCTGTTAATGAAACTGATTTACTCTCAATCCGTTCTACACACTCCTCACTCATGAGACAAATCGCACAAAGGGCCTTCTGTAGCAAGTGCAAAATTACACTCAGTGAAAATTATCTATGTAGACACAACACCAAGGCTTTCCTTTTTTTCTTTAATTGGAAATTTTATTCATCTCTCCAGTTTCCTTTTAACAATGTAACCAGCAATACATTTTAAATAATCACAAGTAGCAATTCAATTCATTTTCAAACACTAAATTTGAAAACCATAGAGTCACTGGACATAAGTGCAAGAAAAAGTCTAATTTTAGTATTATGTGTACTGTAAATAATTGTGTACATTCTGCATGATGACAATAAAAGTCTGTCTTGGGAATTGTGAAGTCAAATAGCTGTTCAAGGCTCTAGCTTTTATCACATTTAGCATTTCCCTTGGTTTGAAAAAAACCCAAGATTATTTACACTTATCACAGCAGTAAAGGTATTTTGCATTTTCAGTCTGCTTCAATGACCATCACATTTATATGCTTATTTTGCCCTGCATGTACTCAAAAAGATCCACTATGTGCTGGCAGGGATGTGGAATTCCTGGCAGAGGTAAAGTAGGATTACAATTTTGATTTAGCCTACATGTGCTAGTAATCTGGATGTACAGTGCTTCCCTAAACTTATAAAATAACTGAAAATCATACATATGAATAATGTACATCACGGTCACCTGAAAATGGAAGAATAAGGTACGCATATCACATCAGCTTCAGTCACACAAATTTAAAGCATATCTTGGTCAGCTCCAGTCATAATCACACTGGGCAATCACCTCTATCATCTACATGTATGGTTATTGATAAGTTCGGACAGAGTTGGTTGATTCATATTTTTCCACAAGAAATAAATTCACTAACTGCACTAATCCTGCAATGCACCACCAAATTGTCTCAACAACACTAAAACTAGTAATATCACCATCACTTTCATTTCTCCATAGAAATGATTGGTTTCTGAAATAGGGTTAGTATTGCACACACTGTCCAAATTTGATTGATAGTGCCAGAAAGTGTGAGAGGCACAACTCTGTTGAAGATATGAAAATTCTTTATTTTGTTGATCAGACGCTCTACATGAATCCGCTCAGATGCAATCTGTTGTGTTTCTACTACATCTTGGTCAGGCATTTGATCCTGTGGACCAAGGAAAGGGGGGATGTTTAGTGACACACCAATGGGATCCAGCAGATCCCTCAAGTCAAATCCCTTGTCCGCCATTATCCCATCACCCTTGTCAAAGGGCAGCTCAAGAAAGCCACTCCTCAGTGTTATTTCGCGATCAGATATTGATCCTGTGTACAGTTGCGACACAAAGCTTAGTTGACCGCTGGGACTGATCCCAATCAAACCTTTGAGTGTGTTGGTTCCCTTGTAATTGGAGTAAGTCTGGGATTTGTAGACAAGGGATGATGGCATCTGTACTTTAATTTCAGTTGCATCGAGAATCACGCGTGTGTGTGGGTACTTCAGCTTGAAGGATTCTGGCATGTTTCTGTCAACTTCCTCACGCGTGGGCCATATGTTTATGCTTCCAAGCTTTAGGTACAGAAAGTTGGCCCAACTCACAAGCAACCGACTGACCGTGGTTTGTGACACACCAAATCTGTAGCTCAGGTCGGTTTCAAGAAGGCCAACACGCACACGCACTAAAAACATGAAAAACTGGTCAGCTGCAGACAATTTCCTTGGCCTGCCTGTAACTCCGGGCTCAGATTGAGTGTCACTGTTGGCAAGGATGATGTTCTTGCCATGTTGGCCTGGGTTCAAGTGTTCCAGAAGGGCGACGAACACTTTACGTTCGGGAAAACCTGTGTAAAAACATATGTCATTATCTTTAACATTGTCCACTGAAAACTGGGTCTTCTCAATTTCACTTTGTAACTTCTTATTTTCATGAATCAGATGCTTGTTCAATTTCTGTAGTGTCTCATTTTTATCCTGTAATGCACACACTTGCTGTGTCACTTTTGATAGCTGTATCTTCAGTCTTTCTATTTCTCGGGTCTGGTCTGTGATCCGGGAATGCAAATCTTCAGGGTCCAGGACCTGATCTGCAACACGATTGTCATCCTCAGTCATGTCTGTCAACGGGTGGAATGATTTTGTACAAGGAATCGCTGCCCGTTCGATGGTTCGCCTCTCTGTGACTGGCTTGTATACGTGGGGGATATGCTTCCAGCAGTCAAACACAGAAGGAGTTGCTGTATCACGCAACCTTCTCCTCTGCCCACCATTCAATGGCCTTGTGAAATCAGATTCCACAAAGTGCAGAGAGCAAACTGTAGTTTCTTTGCCCACCTGAAATCATAAATGCATTGTTTGTAGATTCAAGGTTGTATTTCTTTCTGTTGAGTTATTCCATCTCCCATTTTTACTGACAGTTGTAATACATGTGCTATCAAGTTCATAACAGGGGAAGGTACATGTAGGGTCACCGAAATTAACATTTTTGAAATTGTGACAAAAGTTTTCCTTTCTGCATGTTAAACATGCACAATTTTAAATCACATGACTAAAATAATGTCTGATAAATTCATGGTAGAAATATTGTACATTCAACTTATTAATTTACAGGAGAATGACAAAAATAATGCTCACTGAGTGCATTCATTTCCAGTTTGTTTGTTTTTTTTGGGGGGGGGGGCACCAACTTTTCTCATTTTTTCTTACCTTAAAATTGTCACCTTCATCCCTCCTGATTTTGACAAGCCAGTCTCTTTTTCTTTGCTGATCTTGGGGAAACTGGTGAAAGGTCACCCTGGTTCCGTTCTCTTTGTTGACATACCCTTTTTGCTTACAGTGGGGCACTGCACAGTACTTGTTGCTTTTGCTCTGAAAAACGACAAAACAATCACACAATGAATAGGCCCACAACTAATGCTATGGCATTTGCCGCAGCATACACATACAGCATGCAAACAATTAACAACCGCACTTGTCCCCTGTGGTTGTGTGTAAACTGTTGTGACAACACTAATCAGTGCTAATTGCACCCCGACTTAGACAATCCAGGATTGAATACGCCTGACCTATTTTCCATATCGCACGGCTTGCAAGTCCCAGAGCTCTCACCTGGCATGGCCATTGCCACTGGGACATGTACAAGCCAGTGCCAATGCAACACGAAATAATTTACCACTTCACAGTCAAATATGTGGAATAAACTTCGTAAATAGGAATTGTCATGCTATACTTCGCGAGTATACCACTCATGTGAAGACAAAATAGCGAGTAAACAATCATAACACGGCGATCGGTTTCAGTCTGTGAATGAATGGAACCTGCTCGAAAAAATCGCCCCAAAATGTTCCGATTTGAGCGAATTTTACCTAAATACTCCCACAGTACATCTAGCATACATTAAGAAGTGACACTAATGCAGAAAATATACATTACTCACCATATTGACCAAGTTTTGCAGGCTTTCGTGCGCACGTTTTGAAATGGGTGTCAATGCAGCATTGCGGACTCGTCCCCGGTACGCTCTAGTTCTCCTTACCGCCGGTAGACGGCGGGTCGTTATGAATAAGATGTATAGGGTGCATTTTCCCACGTGAACTTTGGTCTAATTATAGGGTAGGTTCTCTTGAAAAGGACCATTTACAACTGTAGCTTTCGTCAATATTACTTTGGTCAAGGCATTTAGCGGTCGTCCAGGCAGTATTAACACACAACAGACTATATGCAAAGAAACCGTCTGTTTGTTTGTTTGTTTGTTTGTTTGTTTACACTACGAGCCACCAAAGTTGTCAGTAACATCACTTTAATTTGGTGACGTTATGTGAAGTTTCCCTCTCATTTCTTGGTGTGACCAAGGAGGCTGCAAATGGATCTTCCTTGGTGTGGCCCATGTCTTTGGTTTGCCCTGCCAACCTCTTGCAGGTACGGACTGATCAGCTCTGACTTTACCTGTGTGCAGTACCTTATACCCAATTTGCAAATACATGGCAACAGTGCTCGATCCTAAAAATCAACATAATATCAAAAGCCAATCATAAGAAAGGAAAAGTGATGAACACACCATTGTCAAATTTGCAATTTGGCGCATGATATTGTCCAAGGTCAAAGGACGCAAAATTGCTTTATTATGCGCTTATGGCAGCAATGTGGATACTTAAGGTGTCGATGTTTCTTCTTGTTACACACTGCCGACTAAATCAGGCCATTGTCGAATACCATTGATTGAGCTGGTGCTGCACAAATACCATTCACATACTTATTTCTTGTTCAGTGACCCCGAGGATCAGACTGAGCTACACAAGGAAAACATGCAGATACCATGCCCAAGTGGATGAAGCGCTGTGCTGTGGGCTTGTCCGAATATTCCTCTTAATTATTCATACCAAAGTTCACATTGATATTGCCAAAGTGTAGTCCCGACAAAACCAGCCAATTACGTAGTATGAAACATTTATTTTCATTCACTGGGTAAAACGCCTTTTCGTGTCTGCAGTTCAATCGTATTAAACCAGATTGTGTTATTTATTTGCCTGTGCAAATAGACTCTGTTTCGCTAGTTTGTTAGGGCTCAGGTTCGGGAAGCGATACACTGGGTTGCAGGCAGGGTTTGATAGGTGCAGCACAAATGAATAAATATGTTTTTTGTTTTTGTTATTTTGGTAGCGGTAAGTTTACAATATGCTCTAAAGTAGCACCCGAGGTACTGTTTGTGTCATTCCCGTGACCCGTGGTGCATGTTTTTTGTGAGAATTTCGAAATGGACACTGGGGTATGGAAAGAATATGGAACGGGAAAAAAAAAACAGCAAATAAAAAAAAAAATTCCCGGCTGAATCAGGGTAACTTTACCATGGTAACAGAAGCAACATACTCTCTCTCTCTCTCTCTCTCTCTCTCTCTCTCTCTCTCTCTCTCTCTCTCTCTCTCTCTCTCTCTCTCTCTCTCTCTCTCTCTCTCTCTCTCTCTCTCTCTCTCTCTCTCTCTCTCTCTCTCTCTCTCTCTCTCTCTCTCTCTCTCTCTCTCTCTCTAGGGTAGGAGGGTAGGTGGATAGGTGATGTATAAGTGGATAGGTCTGTAGGTTGGCTGGTAGGTATGCAGGGCGGGCATATAGTTGGGTGACGAGCGGGTAGGCAGGGGTACCATTGTGTGGAAGGATTGCTGGATGGATTGTGGGTATGGTACGTTGGATGTGTGGATAGATGGGTAGGCAGCGAGTGGACGGGAAGGCAGGCAGGGGGTGGGCGGGTAACCAGGTGAGAAAATTACTACCGTGGGCAAGTTATTGGGTAGAAATGAACAACGCTGCACGTTTGTCCGTCTGAACTTGTGGATTGAGTGAACCATTCTTGTCGGGCAGAATGTGGCCTGCCAAAACTACGCCTTGAAGTCTGCAGGATAATTGTCCATTTTGTGCAGCGGTAAGTGGCTCCATAATACACGCCATTGTTGTCATCAGGCCGAGCTGTCTTCATTTTCAGCTGACAATTACCTGTCATGCTCTGAATGTTTTCAAGTATGTGAAGTCCATTGCTTCATGAACTGAACACCACGACGTCTGGCCTAAGAAATGGAATGTCCACTGAAGCTATTTTTTTCACAGGTACTGAAAAAATACATGCACGCAAGGGATGACGAACACAACTGCTTTTGTTTTTTTTTTTTTTTTTTTTTTTTTTTTTTTTTTGTTTTGTTTTGTTTTGTTTTGTTTTGTTTTTTTTTTGTTTTTTCTAAACTTACAATTTTTGTGTCAGTGAACTCGGCGGTCAATGACCTTAACCACTAACCACTATCTATTTACTTAAGAACTTGTACTTCCACACTTTTTCTGAATCATGCCTGTTTATTAATGTCAAGATATATATGGGGGTGGGTGGGTGGATGAACGATGAATAGGAATATCTTGTTTTAAACATCGGAACTAGCGGCGATTTTGATGCGACATAAATACATGCGCCTATCGCGTATTGTAAATATGATGAAAATATGTGCATTATTTTCCTTGACTTAGAGCTTGTAGAAGAATATCGATGAGTGAAAACATGTTTGGTGCATTATGTGGTGTTGGCATGTTATTCTTCAATTGCCGGGGTCAGATGTAATTGCCGAGTCACTGAAAAAAAAGTGAATACAACAATGCGCTTGATCTGCATGGTTTACTTTGTTTCAGGTGTCGGTTGGGCTTCACCAAACCCGGTGAAGGCCAACCAGCATGGTAATGAAGTCTACCCACAGTTAAGCCCAAGTAAAGTTGTCGTCTTCCGTGAGACACGAAACGTATCAGAGTCTGTGGCTACTTCCGTAACTCCTCGCAAGAACCATCTGTATACTTTTGCTATATAATTTGTGCGCTGGAACCATTATTTTTGAAAATACAGATTTCGGTGCTTTGCAAAACCCTTACATTAACATTTAATTACAGGATGGATGAGAAATGTACTGTTTCTTTACCGATTCTTTCAGGTACATGGCATGAGGAGGAACTCTTTATTGTGACAAATGTGATACTGCAAGGAACATACGGGTAGCTCTTCTTTGGACCCTGTCTGATTCTTTTATAAACTAAGCAAAATTCATTTTTTGCTACTAGTACTAGACTCTTGAAAGAAGCTGCTCCAGTTATCTACAAATCTCTTACTAAATGATTCGATATGTCTCTAATTTCTAAATAAGAAACAATTGCCGACTACTTGGAAAGACGCCCATGTTACACCTCTTCATGACAAGGACGAACAGAACTTGTGTAACAACTATGCCCTATACATCTTTTAGGTTGCACAGGGAAAGTACTGGAAAAAGGAATATTTAAGCATGTTTTCAACTTTTTCCGATACGACATGGTTATCTCCGCAAGCCAGTCGGGATTTATACCTGGCGACTCTACAGTCAACCCGCTACTTTTTCTTAATCATAAATTGTGCTTAGCTGTTGGCCAACAAAGAGAATTTAGAATTGTTTTTCTTGATAAAAGCAATGCCTTTGACAAAGTCCAGCATAGCGGGCTTATACAAAAAAATGGGGAATATGTAATAATGGAAAACCTTTTGATATGGTTTCCAAATTATCTTTATGATCGAAAGCAGTGTGGTGTTCTCAATGGTCAGTCCTCCAGTTGGGGAACTATTAAGGCCGGAATGCCGCAAAGATGAGTGTGTAGGTCCATAACTTTTTTTAATCTATATCAACGACTAAGTTAACGTTGTAACCTCAAATGTTAAACTGTTTGCTGATGATACGTCACTTTATCTCATTGTCGATTACCCAGTTCATGCTGCCACTGTCATGAACGGCGATCTTAATTCCTTAGACCTATGGTCAAAGGAATGGCTCGTCTGTTTTAATGTTCAAAAGACTGATACTATGCTTATCTCACTTAAGAGGAACCCTCGGACCATCCACCTCTCACTTTTCAGGGTCGTCAACTGGAGAACATTTCTGAGCATAAACATTCAGTTCTCACTCTTAAATCTGATCTAAAATGGAATAAATATATAAAACAAATTGCAGCAAAAGCTTCCAAACAACTAAATATTATGAAAAGTTTGCAATGTGGTCTTGATCGTAAAACATTAAAAGTGATCTATACTTCCTTTATACGGCCTATTAGACACTCTTACGTTTGGTTTAGACTGTTTAAATATAAGTAGTAAACATGTAGCACGACTTGCGTCAGTACAAGGGCAACTTATGAAACAATGCCTTGGCATTGACAAAAGATGTCATCGGCATCTCTTTTCGGCCTTAGCCTAAAACAGCGTATTAGTTCTTTATATAACCGTACTTTCTTAGTAGATAAGCTTGGTCGGAATATCAAAGTTCGTTTTCCATACATATCTATCTGCAGGAATATTGTACCCGCGCACTTTTCCTAAGAGAGTTGCTGTCAATAACATGCCAATAATATTTTGCTGCATTCCAATCATATAAAGCTTACTGGTGAACAGAAAAGGATGGAGTCGTAGACTCTCTCAAATTTCTGCTGCACCACGAAAATTTTTAGTAAACCGTATAATGAGGAACACTTCCTGGTTTCCAAGCGCTTTTTGAAGGGCGCGTGGACCGGGTGGCCGGCAGAGATGTGACTTTTCACTTATATGACATGATATGTTTATTGTGTTGCTTGTACACTTTTTTGTGCTGTGACTGTGTGACATTTTATTGGTATAGTTTTATTTTTACTATCAGTTATGTGAATGTATATATGTTGGTTTATATCCACAGGATTTTATTTTCTAAACGTTTGGTTTTAATTTCAGTTCTATTATGTATACCGTTTCTGTGATTATGGATCGTTAATTTTATCAAACCGTATAATGAAGAACACCTGCTGGTTTCCCTGTCGACCCATGCTTTTTGAAGGGGGGGGGGGGGGAGACCGACAGGTATGTGACATTTTACTTATATGATATGATAATAATAATAATAATAATAATAATAATAATAATAATAATAATAATAATAATAATAATAACAATAATAACAATAACAATAATAACAATAACAATAATAATAATAATAATAATAATAACAATAATAACAATAACAATAATAACAATAATAATAATAATAATAATAATAATAATAATAATAATAATAATAATAATAATAATAATAATAATAATAACAATTTATTAGGAAAAGCTTCCCCTTTACAGCGGGGGCACCAACGGAACCGGGGAAATTCCATGATGCGTCCAAGATTATGTGTATTGTATTGCAAAAACATCTAATTTTTTTGTGTTGTAACTGTGTGGCATTTTATTTATGTAGTCTGAATTGTACTCTCAGTTATGTAAATATATCTGTTGGTATATATCTGAAGGATTTCATTTGTATTTGTATCTTTTTGCCCAGAACCACTTTAATTTTCTTTATGAATATCTAATAGGCAACAACCTACTAACTGATAAGAACTCTGGGTTTAAAGCTAATGATTCAACTACCAACCAACTAATAAGTA
The DNA here is from genome assembly GCA_964020975.1 of Hermodice carunculata. Lineage (NCBI taxonomy): Eukaryota > Metazoa > Annelida > Polychaeta > Eunicida > Amphinomidae > Hermodice > Hermodice carunculata. The sequence continues at coordinate 31,674,189 of OZ026623.1, forward strand.
TTCTCCACAATATCTACAATGGGCTTGAAAATTCCAAGGAGGCCAGAATGGTATTCTTAGATATCTCGAAAGCCTTTGACAAAGTGTGGCATGTAGGCCTCCTGTTCAAACTACGACAACTGGGGTTATCTGAAGGACTTCTAATGTGGATAAACTGTTACCTGTCAAACCGCTTTCAACGTGTTATTATCCACGGGCGTACCTCCTCTTGGCTTCCTGTTCAGGCCGGCGTACCTCAGGGATCAATTCTGGGTCCCTTATTGTTTCTTGTCTATATAAATGATATTGTAGATGACTTGACCTGTGATGTCCGCATCTTCGCCGACGACACTAGTCTACTTGAGATAGTTCAAAATCCTACCGATTCGGCACACCACTTGAACACAAATATCTCATTTATTTACCACTGGGGTAAATTATGGCGCATGGTTTTTAATGCCTTAAAATCCATTTCAGTTATTTTCTCGGCCAAAATCAATAAACCTTATCATCCCCCTGTCCTTCTAGGTGGTACAGTCATACCAGAGGAAGACACCCACACTCACCTTGGAATTACTCTAGCCAACAATCTTTCCTGGCGTGCGCATGTCACACGCATCACAAACAAAGCCAGCCAGCGTATTGGACTTCTTCGAAGATTCAAATTTAAGTTATCCCGAAAAACACTGGAAAGATTATATTTCTCAATGGTTCGGCCAATTCTTGAATATCGTTGTGTTATCTTTGATAATTGTGGGCAAGGTCTGAGTGATTTACTTGAGTCGATTCAGTACGAGGCAGCTAAAATATGCACTGGCGCACTAAGGCACACATCCCATAACAAGCTCTTAGACGAACTTGGTTGGCCCACACTAGCCAGTAGACGCAAATGTTTCAAATTAATCCTTTTCTACAAAATGTATTTTAACTTAACTCCTTCCTACCTATCCAACCTTGTACCTCGCAACCCCGCCATGGCTGGTCATACGCTCCGCCATAGGCCTATCAGCAACCTTCGCCTTATCAAATGCCGAACCCAGCGGTTTGAAAATTCCTTTCTCCCTGATGCCACCAAACTATGGAATAATCTCCCCACTGATATCCGTAACTCCCTTTCCCTTCAAATCTTTAAGTCGAAACTCAAAGCCACTCTGCTAGCGGCCGACATTGCTCCAGACTTCTACTCCCATGGTCAGCGATTTGCTAACATCTGTCATACCCAGTTACGATTAGGATTCTCTAGACTTAATTCCGATCTCCATAAAGTAAATATCATTCAACAGCCAACCTGTGCCTGCTCCCACCCAACTGAGGATTTCAAACATTTTTGTCTCTACTGCCCTAAATATGTCCAGGAGAGAAAGAAGCTCCTGCTTACCATCACTCCTTTGTTAGCCCCTGGTGTTAATCCAAACCTGATAATGCATGTTGCAAGTGACAGACTATGTAGTATTTTACTGTTCGGGAGTAAAGAACTTTCAGAAGAATGCAATACAGTAATTTTCAGAGCAATGCAAAATTTTGTTGTTGAAACACGCCGATTTATATTGTAACCGTGTAGTATCTTATCATATATATGTATCCCGAAACCAGCATATACCATTGCAGTGTATTTGTATGTTCAACGTATGTACCTTTAATACTACCATGTCCTCTATCGTGTCTCCACAGGTGGGTCGACAATGACAAGGCGGGAAGGAACACCCGAGCTACTGGGCGCACTGGCGGCTCCACAGTGGCAGTGTGAGTTTGCAGCCAGGGTGCTTCGGCCGCGCCCAGCAAGCTATAACCTCCCCTTCAGTCGCTCCCTGTGCTGAGGACGAATTAGCTTGCTACTAAGCATATTCGTGTGTATATGCATGTTTTCTTAATTGGATTGGAATGTTAGATATTGTTTTTGTTGTTTAATTGTATTACAGCATGTCTACCAGAGTACATAGTCACATGTTTGTACATTGTATTGTCCTATGCGTCTTGTATATATCATTTTGTACGTCTCCGTGTCTGGAGAACCCCTAGATTAGTCATATTTCATGTACTATTGGGTAATCCAGTGAAAATAAATATGTTTAAACTAAACACTTCCTAGTAGTCAATATCCTATTCCGCAGTCCGAACTCTTTACTCTCCATAAGCTAACTTTTCCCTGTCTAACCTATATACATATGGAATTACTATTGTCCATATTGCACACGTTCCTCTGTAACTTTTTGACGTAGGCTGTATCCGCCCAAACAAATTAAAGGGTCTTCAGCGGGTAACTACTCAACATGTTTCGGAGCCTTTTACCCGTTTGTAAACGTTTGCTTTTAATTTCAGATCTATCATGTATCCCATTTGTGTGCTTATGGATCATTTTACTTGTTATATCTTAGTCCACTTTTCATTTCTCTGTATGTATTTTACTTCGATGTATATATATTTAATTTCCTCGCTTGCGGGGGATTAATAAATATTATTATTGTTAGCTGACCTTCATGCTCCAACAAGTACAAGGCGCGTGTGGCCTAATCAGGCACCATTTATGAATGGTGAGCTGGGAAAGTCATTTGATCGGTACTTTTCAAGAGCGTACCGGACATCGGGTCTCAGAGGTGTGGTTTCAGTCAGTATATCTGACAGGGTAAACATGATTTTTACAAACGTCAGGAGACAATCAATCACACCTCACTTCTTATCTGCAGCTTTAATCTGTTTGCGGCGTTCTGGATACCAAGCTCCGTAGAAAACAACGACTTTTTCTGTTTGATCAATGGTGTTCTTGATGAGATTTGCGATCCGACCAATGAAACACGCATCGTAGTTTACCTATATCTGTATACGCAAACTGGTAGCTGGATAATGTATGTCTGAGTGATTATTGGGCACAAAGCTGTAGTTAGGCTATGTTGGCTTTTGGTGCACGGTGATCGCATTGACTTTTATAGGTCACCTGGAACGGCTGGCTGGAAACGGGCCAAAAGTGAGCTGGCTGAGCAATTTTACTTCAAAGCCTTCTGCTCTGAAATTAATGCAAGAGTTACACCACTTCATGGTGAACTTTTTTATGTAGGGTCCTTGATGGGGCTTGTGAAGGGAACCTCCACCCGCAAAAATTAATCTGTAACAAAATCACATGAACTGCTCTTGCTACCTATAAAGATGCGAATTCATTGTTACCATAATGTGCCTGACATGGTACCATTTGGTATGATACGAAACCCAATGGACGAAACGTTTGTGTCACCATGCCCCTCCGTTATAAGTTCCTAGCATAAAATGCTACATACTGTAGAGCCAAATATGGGACAATATACAATAAACTCACTGTGAAAACTTGTGTTGTTTACATCAGATTCTACTAGGTCAGTCAAGTGAAGAAAAATGGCATTGTGTCGTTCCAAGGCAATAGTAATAATATCAGCAGGAACAAGCATGGCACAACTTGTGCCCAACGGTGCCTTTTCCGGGTTAGAGTAAGTCAACGGCTTTCAGTTGCGCCAAGCCAAAGAGAGAGCTGTTGATCTGGAGTGTGCAATCTAGAAAGACGTTACCTACATTTCTCACTCCAACTATCCGCCAGTTAGGAGAAATTTAGGTAAACAAGCATTAAAGCAGATGACATTTTACATCTGGATGCTTTTGTAGGATTCTGTTGGAAGATATTATATTGAAAAGAATGCAGTTAGGAAGAAGGGCATAGCTCTATATTAATCCTTGTTGCGAGAATAAGACGCACGCACAGCGCTGACGAAATGACACGTCGGAGCTGCGCCGCTCTCCAAGAAAGAAAGTTTGAGGAGAGGCGCAGCGCAGGAAAACTAGAATGAAGTAGACGGCACAGTTACAAAACACAGAAAGGGAGCTCATGGAAACAATGGAGCTACTATTATATATAGTAGCTCCATGCGAAACCCAACTATTGGGTAAAATGACTTGGACGCCTTTTCATTTCCAAAGCGTTTGCCCTTCTCATTGAATTCTTGTACCGCTAAAAATATGATGATACTTTAAATTATATAGCTCACAATCGACGTTGCCAAACAATATTGTATTTTAAACAAAAGGGAGCCAAACCACCAATGATTGTATGTATTTAAAGACACCACGAACACGGTTTGCCTTGGACAGGTTAGGAGGAAATGCCACACACTCTCAGATGCAGATCCGCATAAGGGAGTTGGTGATTCTGAAATGCCAATTTTAAACTGGTGTTCACTTAACTGGCTGCGACCCATACGCAATCCGAAGTGAAGGACAGATAGACAGATATCTTTTGCCAACAGTTCAAAGTTCCAGATATTTTACGGGGTACACACGGGGGTCAGAAGTTTCCGTTTAAACTGTGCTTAAATCCGTAAATTACGGCAAAAGGTTCCATGATTTGATTGCAGTGGGAAAGAATTTTTTTTTTCAAATAAGACTGTTCTGGTATTAAAGTGTGCCAATGCGGGCAAGTCGACACGTTGTCTCAGGTTATAATGGGGTTTTCCCGTTCATTTATACCCTATGGATTGGCAGGATTTGGCAGGGAAATGATTAACAATTGGGAAACGCGTTCGATTTTGGCATTTGTGTAAGCACCAAATCTCTTTTTTTTTTTTTTTTGATAACAGCACAAGGGGGCCCTCCCCAAAAATAAACCTATCCTGTTAGGCAACATATAATAATCTTGAGGGAGAGTTCTTGCCTGCAGCTAAAGGGCGCCTCCTCGGGCAACTTTTATCTACGCTTCAGGATAACGTGCAGAATATGTAAGTATGACATGGATAGTTACAAAGGATATGTGAAAAAAAAATTAAAAAGCCTTTGCATTCCAGATTGCCCATACATGTTTTCAAAGGTCTTCACATAAAACGCATCTATATGACTTCAAGGAAAATAACTTTGCTGGCATACCGAACTCTGAACTTTCTGAGATGGTCTCCCCTATAACTTATACGTGAGGTAATAGCTAAGGGGACGTTTTTTAGACCAAATGTTCCGTTGGGGGGGGGGAGCTTCAAATTTTATCCGAGTTGTTAGTGCCACTGAATCTTAGGATAAATATGCACAAAGTTGCGTTCATGTCTTAGGGAATGCAGTCCTGCAAGATGTATCTATTTATGATTTAGAACATTTCTTACTCGTGACAAAGTTGAGTGAAAAGGTGAAGCTGGCGACAGTTGATTCGCGCACAGTTTTGTCATTGCTTGTGGTGGGAAATGAATTCAGTCCAGCCATTGTTACCTGATCTCCAATGAAGCAGAAGTTGGTTTTGTCCGGATAACGCGGGCCATTGTTTCCCCACGCTTCATGGCGGCCTTTGCTTCGCCGACCGGGAGGGGCAATGACAGTGACACAGCTCATAAGCAGCGGAGCAAAGACAGAAACGCAGCTTAAGCAGTGGAGTAAAGACAGTGACCCAACTTAAACAACGCAACCTTCAACAATAATTATAAATATATGTTTTCCAAATGTCTCTGCCTCCCCCTCTATATCTGTCTCTTTGTTTATGCCTGTTTCTCTCTCTCTATGCTTACAAATTGAGACACATTTACACTCCCATACACACACACACACACACACACACCCACACATATATATATATATATATATGGGATTCTAAATTTCAGAAAGAGGGCGACAGAGAGACATGACAAACATTATTCTTGCCAAACCCAATGAGCCTTCATATGACAGCGCAAATCCTCATTGCAGGATTCCAGAAAATTGTTTTGTGCATGTACACAATATTTTTTACTAAATACACAATTTTGATGTGCATATCAATGTAATACTGCTGACTGAAAACAAGTAAAAGAAAGATCAACGAGAATTGCATGAACGCGCATCTGAAGGGTTTTCCGTCAGTACGTAATCTTCTCTGGGTTCTCTTGTGTAGGTGCCGCCCTCGAGGACAGGTTTGACCATATGTAGGTCATGTCTGGTAAGAATCTGAACTATCACCACATAAATGAAAGACTAAACATTATTAAATCTTCAAAATCGAAGATATTTAATCTTATTGATCCATATATTTTGCGGAATGCTCACAGGAGAAAAAATTGCCACATACTTAACACGAACCTGTGCCTGTGAGGTATAACACACCGGCCTAAAATGTTTGATACAATATACATAACTAGACTTCTTTCGATACTGTGTGACCTACCAGCGACATATGGCCATACCTCTGACATGGTCTTCCTTAGTGAAGAAACCCCTTACGTCTGAATCCATAATGTTATATTTTCACACGTTATTATTCAAGACAGACAGACAATTAAAGATATTTGAATGAAAATGCACATTTAGCAATATGGATGGAAGAAATGGTTACTGAACATAGTCACAAAGTTTCTCCTTAGTCTGTTTTAATATTATGTTCAAAATTGCAGCTGTCCAAAGCACATGACGCGGTCAGCCATTCATGTATAAATGGATAAATCTAGATCGCTGCACATGGGAGCAAACCCATGTAATTATTTATCGGTGCCTCTGGCACAGTTGGGTTTCAAACACGCCATGTCAACCAATTTGCTTTCATCGGCGTAAAATAATAGCACTAATTAAAAGCCATCAGTGATTTATGATAACTGGTTTGTCAATTGTGCAGTGCATCGTTTTTGGTGGTGTATAGATACATAACATACATGCTTATAAATTAGTGCATATTTTTCATAATTTGATAAAAATCACTTTTTTGTTACTTGAAATGTCCGTCACTCGAAGACAGACAGAAATTAACATCGTAAATTAAGGTCGTCAGTTTGTGCAGGTCTCACAGACATATGAAATGACTACAAAACTACACATTAATTATTTTGTTTGCCTGAGTATATCAATTTAGATACTCTGCAAGTCATCTACCTTTAACCATTCAATGGTGCATGTCGTCTGTAGATGGCCTTAAAGGGGAAAGGTCCTCGGTTATCCAATTGTTGCAGGTCGAGACACCTGGGACAAAAACAAATCTGCTTCATTCACTGGTTGAAAATGTAATGTAAGACAGGAAGCAGGTGCTGCCACCATGCGGAATATAGTATCTGACATGCCTTGTTGACATGTTAACAAACGGTAGTCATAAGCGCATGTGACATCAGTATAGTGTTCAATCCTGTGAAAACTGTCTGCGTCAACAGCTCTCCTCAGGGCGCTCTGCCAGAAAGAAAGGTGTTGAGTCATGATATACAATATAATGTATATATGGGGTGGCAGACATAAAGAAAGCAGACGATAGTATTTATTTTTTTTTTTTTTTTTTTATTGTTTATTTTATTTTTTTTTATTTATCTATTTATTTACTTACTTATTTATCCAGTCATTCACTTCATTATTTATTTACTCATACAATATTATGCTGATCCAGGGCTACTTCTTTTGTCACTTAGAAGTCAACCGTCGTGTCGTCTTTGCACGATTCCCTGTTGTTGAAAAAGATGCTACGCGCACATGAACTGAACACTGACTGACTCCGATGGCTTGGTGTATATCCCCGGACTGCCATGCGAGAGTTCAGCATTTTTTGGTAGTAGTTTTAATGACACTTTAACCTGCCGTAAGTGCTAGAAAATTGGTCATACGTTGAAATAGCATCTTTGTTGGTGCATATTTATTTATTATTATTCTTTTATCTCATTTACCGAATTGACGTTTTAATTCCATACTTATGTGGGGTAAGTCCTGTTAAATTTACGTGAAGAAATATTTCATTATGTTAATGTGCCAACACAGACATTGTTTTTCTGGGATTTCTCTGTTTCTTTCCTTTTTTCCTTCATTCCTTCCTTCCTTCCTTTCTTTCTTTCTTTCTTTCTTTCTTTCTTTCTTTCTTTCTTTCTTTCTTTCTTTCTTTCTTTCTGTACCCGGCAAATTTGTCTGACACTTCATTTGAAACTATTATAGATAGAAACTCCAAATTTGGCATGATTCTACATCCGTGCATAAAGTCTTGAGTTTTTGTAAAGAGGTTCAATGGTTTTGTAAATTATGCAAATCAAGGCCATTAAGATTTAAATCTTTGATATCTCCAAAACTATTATAGGTACCTGTAGCCTATCCAACTTCAATTCAAAGGTTTGTAAGACCATATATTTTTGTTAGTTACATGTGACCTCAAAGGACAAAAGTCCAGGTCATTTTGCCATTTGAAACTTTCTTCTAGCCGTAACTCGGTCAATTGTCATCCCATTTTGACCATGTTGGGCTCAAAAAGTAGATATTGTAACACTGCACAATTTTGTCATCATATGTGACATCTCAAGGTCAAAGTCAAGGTTGTTTGGACCTTTGATTTTTTCATCAAGGCATAGGTTGGTTCATTTTAATCAAATCTTAATTATATTGTACTCAACTTGCTGGTAATTACCACACTGCATTTTTGTGTTATTTACATGTGACCTCTAAAGGTCAAAGGTTATGGTTATTTGGACCTTTGAAATTTTCATCTTGGCTTGACTTGGTCAATTTTCACCAATTACAATCATGTACAATTGAAATTGTAGGTATTGCAACACTACCCATTTTTGTGATTTATATGTGACCTCCAAAAGTCAAAGGTCAAGTTTATCTGGCTCTTTGAAATTTTCGTCCAGTCATAACTTGGTCAATTTTCATGATATGGTTCATGTTGGGCTTAAATTGTAGATATTGTAACACTGTACATTTATAAAATTTACATGTGACCTCTTAAGGTCAAGGTTATTTACACCTTTGAAATTTTTCACCTGGTCATAACTTGGTCAGTTTTCATCCAATTTCAGTAATATTGGGCTCAAATTGTAGGTATTGCAAAACTACACATTTTTGTTATTTATATGAAAACTTCTAAAGGACAAAGGTCAAGGTCATTTCAACTTTAAGATTTTCGTCCTGCCATATTTGCAACTTTTGAGAGCACACAGAGAGATTTGTTTTAAAGCAAATCTTCTTTTCTAATTTAGTTTTTTATTTTCGAAGTGTTTGCCATGAGCAAAATAAGTAAAAATAAAAATGCAGAAAAATTAAGTAAAATTGTAGAGAGAAATGGAACGTTAAAGTAATAGTCACACTCACAAGTAGATAGTGCATCCTTTTATTTCATTATTTATCGATTCTAATGATTTATCACCAAACCTTTCGCGCTTTATAACGTTCAGTTCAATATTGGTCTAATAGAGCATCTTTGTCCGTCCAGTGTGCTCAGGTGTATGAATTGCGGCTATTGTGACAGTGTTGCCAACCTTTCAAATGCTATTTAAGAGACATCTACTGAGTATTTGATACCCTCAGGGACCAAAAATAACCGACAAAGAATCAAAGAAAATGTTTTGGTACTGAACAAACCCTGTGAATGGGTAAAATACTCGTCCATGTGCAAGGACACTTAGCATTTTTGTTCTGAACGTGTTGTTGTCCGCTAAACAAATTAATGTTCATTTTACGTGACATATTCATACATGAGTCAGCCTCTTCAGTAATGATTATTTTTGCCAAGTGATTACAATAATGACTTGTAATGCAAGCTTGTTACATATATCGTAATTGCAATAACTAACAAAGGATTCATTGAAATGGTTTAACTTCACTAATTTCAGCACATAACGTCATACGAGTGAAAATGAAATTCTATCGACATTAATTCCGACAAAATACACTTCGCACCTTGGAACATACCTCATGAAATCGACACGAAAATGCGAAAGTCAAAACATGTTAAATTATCACGGAGCCAGCCGTTCCCTCTCTTTGAACCTTAGAAATCTGACGCTAATGTGAGGGTGGGAAAGGGGTTTCCCGTACTGGCGTACTGGAAGCCCTCTTATTTTACGTGCTTCGTACTATCCAAAATTTTGAAAGATTTTTATTTTCCGTACTGCGTACTCCAGAAAAATAATAACCTGTACCAGCGTACTGAGACCCCCCCCCCCATCCCCCTTCTAATGTATGGACATGCAATATCTTGCCATGAAAGTTACCAGAAATGGCCAAGTTTCCTTGTGTTTGCTGCTTCTTTTTAAATTAAACGTTATTTACATGATTAGCTAACAGCTTTCCTCGGCGCAATATGGACGACTGGTCAATTGTTTCCGTCGGGAAATGCGTGCTCTGGGCGCAATTAGTGAGCGGGGTAAAGCTGTTGAATCGGTCATAGAGGGTTAAACGCAGGCGTGGTCGTTTGTTTCATTTTTTGGGGGTGGAGTGCGTGGGGGAAGGGGTTGTTACTGACACCTCTGATTGTTTCACAGACTGCAAGGGCTTGACCCTGGGAGGAATTTTGGTCAAATCCATGACTTTATATCATTATAATCTCATACATTTTGTTATGCTATTTTCGCGAAGCTTGTGTCAAGCTATTTGCTCTTATATGGAACATGACAAGGTGTCCCCCCAGGCAATCAGCCAATTCCAAGCAAGAACCGTTCCAGTAACCCTTTGGAGCAGATCAATATTGTAATGAAGTGTATAATGCACACATGCGACAGAACGTGCACTTCAGGTTTCCCACCTACACTAAATTGATGCAGATCTCCTGTCATGTATAAATAGATATTGCTACGGTTTAACGAAAGACCAAAAGATAAGCAACCTCACATGGACTACACGTACTTATATATATATATATATATATATATATATATATATATATATATATATATATATATATATATATATATAATACAGAGAGAGAGAGAGAGAGAGAGAGAGAGAGAGAGAGAGAGAGAGAAAGAGAGAGAGCATTAATAAGCATGAAAAGCTTTGTCAGATCAGAGATCATGTCTCCTTTTTTGTGTCTGTGACCACCTGAAACATAAATCTTTGGAACTTTTCTCCAGGCTTAAACAACTAAGGTAGTATAATGACAAATAACTTTAAATCAGTCACCAGAAACGACGCTGTGTCAGATTAAGATGCAGGTATTCACATTGCTTGCTTATACAGGTTTTTCTTAATTTTATCTAATGTTCAAAAGCAATCGATAATTTACAATAGAATCTACATTATTCTACATCTAGACTAAAGTGGAAAGTTAACAAGGAACTAGGAAAGATTATTTGCTACATTGCAAATCAGTGTGTGTGTCTTCATAGCATATTGGTATGGCAATGTACAACTAGTCCATAACACAGGAGTAGAAGTTGGAATGGCATCTCTATCTATTATAGCTTTGAAGCTATTCAAGATTTAAAATTTGTAATGGTGCTATTTAGCATAATTTAAATCCCTACAACTTTAATTTTTAATGCATTCGGTGCGGAATGTTCAAAAAAACCCTAGCAGAAGTTGGAATGACATATCTATCTATTATAGTGTTGAACATATTTAAGATTGAAAATTTTTGAATACCGCTAATTAGCATAATTTAAATTGCTACAACTTTTGTTTTCGATTCATTACATGCCCAATAATCAATACCCCCATGTAGAAGTTAAAATGAAATCTCTATCTATAATAGTTTTGAAGATATTCAAGTTTTAAAATTTAAAATGCTACTAATTAGCATAATTTAAATTGCCACAACTTTTGTTTTAGATTCATTAGATGTGCACTGGTCAATAACCTCCTAATAGAAGTTGGAATGACATCTCTATCCATTATACTTTTGA